>MU225477.1:1542059-1565871 GCA_018584345.1 Thuja plicata | reverse complement strand
ATTCTTTTACAGTTTGAGGTGCTATATTTATACCACATTCTTGCAACATTTCATTAGTATGCATGGTAGAACATATAGATTGAAATACATCATAATGATAACAAAATTGAACGTGAATTTTGCAACAGGACATTACTCTTTCCTTGTTAATCCTGACATACCATGGTTTAAATTTTTTAAAGGATCTTTGACTAATAGAAATAGTTAACACCTTAACATCCACAAATTTTTTATACAATTCAGTTTGAGTCAAATCCAAAAGATGTTTTGGATGTGGATCACGAATTTTTGAGCTGACTCTTAATTTAAGAACATCTCTAGCATTAGGTGATACTCTTGTATTATCGTGCCAAAAATTTTCAATCAAAGTTTTGACTTCACCAGTAAGTTTCATGTCAGATCTTGGGAGTCTGCCACTAAAGCTCCACAAATGGTTTGCCGGATCACTTTCACAGTTAACTCTTCTCTTTATAGCTCTTGCTAAAGTTTTACGATGAATATTAAGATATCCACTTATGTTTGTCATCATTCTTTTATCACAAGTAGTTTTGTTTACTAAAGCCGTTGTTATTGCTCATCGTACCGCATTCCTATCTTTAGAATGACTTTTCTTTCTGATTGTGTCAAAGGCACTAGCAACAGTTGATACAACTTGTTTTAGAGACTCATCATTCTTCTTATATTTTACATAAATTCCTAACCTATTCATCACTTTTCTCATTTTAGTCATTTTAATTAGTTGTTACATTAATTGACATTGAAACCCAAATTCTTTATTATAAAAAAATTTTCTAAACAATCTACTCGCATATGTCCTAATCTGTCTCCATGAAACCAAACCATCCAGATTGTCTAGCACATCACTTTTAATTTGAAATTTTTCATCCATTTCATTATCATCCAAAGGGGTTTCTTCCTCAAAATTTATCGTTTGATTGACAATTTCAATTGGGGTTTGAATTTCACTTTCAATTGGAGTTTGAATATCAGTTCCTTTATCATTATGATTAACATTACTTATTTGGGGTGTTTGATGTGAAATTAAATCATTTAATCTATTTTCAAGAAGAAAATCTAAATTATTTAAAGAGTAACCCGCTAATTCAAAAAATATCAAGTTCTTTATCACAATAAGTTTTATTTGGCTGTGAAGACATAACTGTATCCAACACTTGATTAGAAAATGCACATAAATTTTCTCCTATTTAATTTTCTTCTTCAACCTCTGCATCCATCATGGTGTTCTCATTGTTCTCATCTTCTGAACCGATTGTTGAACTCGATGCTCCCAAAATATCAAGGTTTCAAATTCTTGCTCTTCTTTCTCATTGTCGTTTTGCTTCTTTCTCTCTATTTGTTGCAATCTCATCAGCTATCATAACCTTTCTTTGCCTCTTTCTGCATTTTTTTGATCCCATGTTTGCACCAAAATTTGAATTCAAATGAATCCCTTCTTGTCAGATCCAAAACAATCGACAAGAAAAGAGAATGTTCTTTCAAAATATTCTTTCTGCAACATGGATATGTCATACAAATGATTGAATAGTCATCAATCATTGAGAATAGGCCCATGGAACTATTTTTTGTCTCCAATGAATCTTTAAGAAATGGGCACCCGTTATTTAAATGAAACGGGTGCCTGTTTCGGTTTCAATGGTCCAAAACAAAACGGGCACCCATTTTTTGAATTTTAAATAACGGGTGCCCGTTTCTAAAAACTAGGACTAGGGACTGTACCTCTGCCTTGGTTTTTTTGTTTGGGAGAGGCTCGGTCCCACCAAGCTTGTGCTTGGCCTTGCAAAAAAATGACTAAGGCATTTAAAAATAAAATTTGCGCCTTGTTATGATTTTTCGGAGGTCAACCCGAATGAAATTTTAGACGAAATAAAAACCCATTTCATTTCATATTGTACAGATTATAAAAATATAATTTTTATAATGATATGAAAAATTTTACTATTTTTTCAATAATTATTACGCCAAATTGGTACCTAAAGTTGAAATAGTAAGGTTAACTAAAATTTTAATAACTTTTTTGATTTTTGATTTTTGAAAAAATGAATTATATGTGACAAATCTACATATACTTTCCTTCAAGATTAAAAAAACAAAATCTAAAAAAAGTGAAATTTTCATCAAATTATGGTGGTTGTACACCAGAGGTTTTGAAAATGTACTTTATACTCAATTAAAAATTCATAAAAAAAAAAATTTCAATTAAAAAAAATCTGAAATATTTTGACCAATCTTTGATGTGTTAGCTACCTTTCCCCAGAAGGATTTACAAAAATTTAATTATTTATTTCAAAACGGGGTGGTTGTACACGTGTGTGGTATGGTCCTGAAACAGATATTTTGAAAAGGGGTTTTTAAACATGCCTACTAAAATATATTTTTTACCATGTGGGTATTCAAAAAAATTACATATTTGAAAACTAGACTCTAAGCAACACATTTTCTATTAGTGGATTTTTTGAGAGTCAATCTCTAAGTGCCTCAAATTTTGACATCAATTGACTGCAAATTTGAAAAACAAGAAAAACACTTCCACTTTTTGCCCAAAAAGTGGACTCTACTTCTTGCTGGCACCCTGTGTCCCTATGGCCTCTGCCAAAAATTTTGAAATTTTTACTCTAGTTGTTTTTGTTTGTCCACTACCTCGCAACCTCCCTCATTTTGTCTTTAAAGTTTTTTAGGGACTTCAAGTCTCCAAGTTCAAATATTGGAGATTTATAGAAAATATTAATGAAAACTTTGCAACTTCATTTTAGTTTTTTTTATGGGTTTAAATTTAAAATATGTATATGTGACATATGTGATTTTATAATTTGTGAAATTAAAAATGAACCAAACAAATGTTAATGTATGTGTGCTATTTATTTAAGAGTAATAACTTAATATTACTTAACTTTTACAAGTATCATGTCACATGTGTGCTGCTTCCGAATTGTGAAAGTTTAAATTATTCCGTTATTCTTTAAACTTTAAAATAAAACTAAAATTTAAAAATATCCAATGCTAAATGGAAATTCATAAAACATCTAATAATTACAATGTCTCAACTTCCAGTCATGTGGAGTTAATATCGCCTCTTTAGTTGCCAAGTTGTTAGTCGTTACTGGCAACCTTCATGTGGTATGTACATTTGGCAACTGCACGTGGTATGTACATTGTACTATCAACTATGAGTGTTGATACCATCGACACGTACCTTAAGCCTATTTTTTTAGAAACCTAAATTGTAAATGTATTAATCGAGACCGTTGATTGATAGTAAATCAATTGCTGGAGTTTTATCTAAGGCCCAATTTTTTGAAAAAAACTATTTTTTGCAAGAAGTCTGTGGAATGGATACACATCACAAGGTTGGCATGATAACTTTCAAGAAATTAATGTCTTGTTAGATTCATAGTGACATTCTTTAATTACGATGATCCACTCATTATTCATCAGACACATCGCATGGTTTCAAAAATTGTACCAGTACATATTGTAGTTATTAGTATAGTCACTATATTAGTAATTTCCCATGATTTACCTAAAAGATATGGAACGAGGCTATTTATAGATTTTCTTTCTTTCTTCTACATCAATTTCAATTTTCTTTTGCCTTTCAACCTCTGCTCCCTAGTTTTAAGTTTTTAGATTTGTAGATTTGTAGAATTTCAATTTTCCGTGTATAGTTTAAATATTTAGGTTTCTAGTTTAGGGTATTGATGCTCTGCAAGTAGAGATGGACACACTAATTTGGTTGAGAACCACATCCACTGATGATCAGAAGCTCTTGTCTGGAACTTGTTCTTTAGTACTCACATATTTCAACCTTACTTGTTTGTCCTGTACCAATTCCCTCAAGAAATGATACTTTATTGCTATATGATTGGTCTTGGTATGCATCACAAGATTCTTTGAAATTTTAATAGCACTGGTGTTATCACAGTAGATAACAACTGGTTCTTTTATTTCCTCCTTCATACCTAACAACAACTATTTGAACCATATAATATTTGAACAATTCACTGTTGCAGCAACATACTCTGCCTCTGCAGTAGACTGAAAAATAAAATTTTGTTTCTTGATATTCCAAGACACTAACCTCTTTCCAAAATATAATGCTCCACCACTGGTACTCTTCATGTCATCAACACTTCAATCCCAATCAGCATCAGTAAAAGTCTTCAAATCAAAGTTTCCTCCTTTCTTATACCATAGTCCATAATCTTCAGTGCCCTTCACATATCTCAAAATTATTTTCATAGCCATCAAATGATTCTCTCTAGGATTAGATGAAAATGTTGCAATAATACCAACTGCTAATGCAATATCAGGTCTAGTGTGAACAACATATTGCAGTTTTCCAATCATGGATCTGTAGTTAGTCTGATCTACCTCTTTTGAATCATCATCTTTAGATAATTTTTGTCCAGTACACATAGGTGTCCAAACTAGTTTGGAATCTTCCATTTCAAATTTATTCAGTATCTCTTTGATATATTTTGAATGAGTAATGTAGATA
The DNA here is from genome assembly GCA_018584345.1 of Thuja plicata. Taxonomy (NCBI): domain Eukaryota; kingdom Viridiplantae; phylum Streptophyta; class Pinopsida; order Cupressales; family Cupressaceae; genus Thuja; species Thuja plicata. Next base: position 1,561,355 of record MU225477.1, on the reverse strand, counting down.
CCATCCTTCATTTGATGAACTTGTAAACCAACAAAGAATTTTATTTTACCAAATATAGACATCTCAAATTCTTTACTCATAGCTACAGAGAATGATTTGTATAAATCATCATATCTAGTAAATAATATGTCATCAACAAATATCTATGCTAACAATATCTTGTTTTGAGGTCCTTCTTTGATGTACAAGCTACTATTATCATTAGTTCTCTGAAATCTAATACTTACTAGGTATCCATCCAGTCTTTCATACCAGGCTCTGGGAGCTTGCTTCCGTCCATACAAACACTTTGTGTAATTTGCAAACCATATTCCTTCTACTAGGATCAAAAAATCCTTCAGGTTGCTCAATGTAGACTTATTCTTCAAGAATTCCATTCAAAAATGTGGATTTCACATCCATTTGATATACATTGTATCCTTTATGTGCAGCATATGCTAGAAGAGTTCTGACTCTTCAAGTCTTGCAGCAGGACAAAAATTTTCTACATAATCAATACCCTCTTCTTGAGCATATCCTTTAACAACTAGTCTAGCCTTGTTTCTAGAAACTTCACCTTTTTTTATTCAAATTGTTTCTAAATACCCACTTAGTTCCAATCACATTCTTTTCTTTTGGTCTAGGAAAAAGAGTCTAGGTCTTGTTCTTCTCAATCTGCTCAATTTCCTCATTCATTGCTTCTATCCAGCTCTCATCATGCGATGTGTCTTTAACAATTGTAGGCTCAAATTCACTAAGAAAACATGAACCTTTAAATTTGTTCCTTGTCATTATACCTTAGGTCTGGTCTCCAATTATTTTCTCAAGTGCATTATGCCTTCTAACATATTTCGCAAGTGTAGGTTCCTTCAATTTTGAGTCTGGGCTTGCTCCACTAGGTTCATCATGCCCAAACATTCTTTCTTGTTCTTCTGTCTAATACTCAGGTTCCACTGTCTATGACTTAGGTTCCTCTGTCTGTGACTCAGGTCCCTCTATCTGAGACTCGGTTCCCTTTGTCTGTGACTCAGTCTCTTCTACCAACATCTCGGGTTGTAGAAGCTGCAACTATGGTTGCACATATTATGCTGATGAATACAGTGGTAGAAATTTTTTTTATCCAATCACCATTGTTCAAGTCCTAGGTATAGTATTAGGTTCATGGTATACAAAGTTTCTATAATCCTCAGGCTTTTTCTACTTTGTTCTTCACACCTTTCTACAAACTCATCAACCTTGACATGTACACTTTCTATAACTTTATGAGTAGCAAGATTCAAACATTTATATGCATTTCATTTACAATAGTAGCCTAGGAATATACCTTCCATTTCTAGCTTCCTTCAAGATGTAACATCTACTTCCAAATACTTTGAAATAACGAACATTGGGTTTGTAGAGATACCATAATTCAAAAGGTGTATGGTCACTACCTTTCTTTAGTTGAACTTGATTTAAGGTGAACACTGTAATACTAATGGCCTCCTTCCAGTATTTGGCAGCAACATTCTTTCCAATCATTAGGGTTCTAGCACAATTCATAATGGATCTATTTCTTCTTTTTGCTATTCCATTTTTCGATGGTGTACCAGGGGAAAATAATTGTCTTTTGATTCCTCTTTCATTACATAATTCATTAAACTCATTAGAAATGAATTCACCTCCTCTATCAGACCTTAGACATTTTGGTTTCTTTCTTGTTTCCTTTTCAACTCTGGCAAGATACCATTTGAATTTATGAAAAGCTTCTAATTTTCTTTGAGAAATATAATAGTCATCATTCTAAGATGATCATCAACAAATAGAATAAAATACTTTTCTCATGTGTAACTAGTTGTCCCAATTGGTCCACACATATCAGTATGTACCAATTCCAAGACGTATTGTAATTTTTTCTTTTGAAACTAGTCTTTCTCATCTTTCTAATTTGACATTGTTTGCATATTGCTAACTCAAGTTTCTTCAAAATAGGAATACCTCTAACTTTCTTTTTCTTCCTTATGTTGTCCGGGTTATCAAAATTTACATGACACAACCTTTTATGCCTTAGCCAACTCTCTTCTACTTGTGCAATAAAGCATGAATTTTCAATGAGATCAAGATAGAATATGTTACCTTTTGTTTGCCTCCCAGTTCCAACTAGGTTCCCTTTACCATCTAGGACCTTGGCCTTACCATTCATGAATTCTACCTTGAAACCAATATTGTTCAGCTGTGCTACACTGAGTAGAATATGCCTTATTCCTTCAACCCAATAAGCATTATCACACTTGATTCCTTCAGTCAGAGTAATGCAACCTTTTCCTTTCACATAGCAGGGTTCATCATTACAAAAACTGACATTCCCACCATTATAGTTCTCAAGATGTTCAAATGTAGTTTTATCACCAGTCATGTGATGATAATAACCACTATCAATTATCCATGTGTCATTCTTACAGATATGTGAGAAAAGTGTTGTCTTTTCATCTTCTTCATCTGACTCATCCTTAATAACAATGTAAACCATTTCATCTTCATCATCATCAATATTAGAATCTTTAGCAATATAACAAGACTTCTTACCTTTGTCCTTGTAGCTCTTGTAGTTATTGAAATCTTTCTTGCCTTTGTAAGTTTGTTGAACTTTTTCTCATCTTTGTCATCTTTGTTCGGACACTTTGCAGCAACGTGACCAACCTCATTACATGAAAATAAAATCAATGGTATTTTTCCTTCATATTTTCCTTTTGCATCTCTCCTTGCAAGTAACGATTCAACAATATCTAGATCTTCATCATCAGATTCATCATCACTATCACTGCCAATCTGTTTTCCTTTGAGTTTCTATCCTTCTTACCAAGGTTCAATTTAGCTTTGAATGGAGACTCAAAAATTCCAAAGATAATGAGAATAATTGTCGTAATTTTCCAACTCAAAAGATTTTCGCCTTCCTACTAATGTATCTAGAGTTATTTCCTTATTGCACCTTATCTCTTGAATAGCTGAAACTATAATTACATAGATAGGAATTAAAGTTCTTAATACTTTGCTGACCACTATTGTATTTTTAATTGTTCCTTGTACAGCTCTGATGACACTTACACTTTTCTTGATTCTTTCACTGTATTTTTTAATGTCTTCTCCTTCTTTCATTTTCATCTGATCAAATTAACCTCTGAGACTTTTTTCTTTGACTCTCTTTACATTGACATCTCCTCCATGAATATCCTATAATTTCTTCCACATATCATAGGTTGTAGGGAAGTCCTTGACTTCATCAAATTTCAAGTAGCTAAGTGAAGAAGTTATGTCAATCATCATTATGTTATGAAGCTTTTGTTCCATCATATGTTCCACAGTCATAGCCATTGTTCGTTCCACATATTTGTTGTCTAAGAATTGCAAACTAGCATCTTCAATAGTAGTATATGTAGCCTCATCAACTACTGCCACGCATGAAAGTTATCTTTGTTTATCTTTGGGGTCTCCCTTCTGTAAGACATCTCTGATCTTTAGCTTAGGCCTTGAAACCTTCCCTGAAAGCACTTTCAGCTTTGATGCCAATTGTTGGAAATGAGATGAGTAACTGAGAGGGGAGAGGTGAATCAGTTACTCCAAAAACAAATCATTTTGTCCCTTAGATGTCTTAAACAATATATCACTCTCACTCAGTTAACTTAGATATTCTGTTGTAACTGGTTAACAAAGAAATCTTAAATATATTCAATGCAATTAACCTTTAGTGATTATGTGCAGAAACATAAAGGATAAAATAAATAACATGTACACAGGTGACACCAAGATTTAGCGTGCAAATCCAATATGGTAAAAACCACCAATGTAACTAGTTACTTTTTTCACTCTTCTGAAGTGAGCCTTGTTAGGAGGCAACCTTGTTAAAGGTTACAAAACACATTGTTATGTGTGACCTTGTTAAAGGATTTAAATCACCCTATAAGGAGTCACCTTGTAAGAGGTCTTCAAACACTTCAACATAGAAATGCTACCTTGTTAGAGGATTTTACAAAAAGACTGTTAAGTCCACTCCGTTAAGAGATTTAAGATTACTACTACAATTATTATAAAGTAACAATGAATTGACATGTATGTGTAAGCAATTATCTTTGTTAATTCAGATATTTTTTTGGTTATAACTAGATCTTTACTTATCAAATATTCTATTGCAACTCTGAGTGTTCTATCCTCAATCAGAATCCCATATGATTTCACCTTCACTCTTCATATCACAGAATTCCACACTTCCACTTATACTTTCACTTGCACACATTCAATCCAAACATTACCTTTCATATATATGATAAGCCAAGTCAGTTTGAGTATACTTCTAAATAAATAATAAAACCTAATTATGTCAGCCTCATATAACCAATTAAATATAAAATGAAAACCACAGTTAGTCGGTTGACACTAAATATTCAACTTGGTTAACACTGTATTTCTTCAATGCCCGACCTTGACTAAAATACCTGCGTGAAATCGGTCAACACAAACTTCTTCAATACCCGACTGATCTCGTTCAACACTAAAATACATTTGGTGTATACTAACTATGCTCGGTTTTGATGTAGACATTTGTGTAACATCACCACAAAAGTGTATATACATGTGTAACATCAATGACAATACACAATTGAATAATTATCTTCAACAAAATTGACAACAGTCAATGGTAAGTTTATAATTAAATTAAAATTTAATTTATTCTCAATGGTTAAAACTTCAATTATTTAAATTTTCAATAGTGTAATGTTAAAATGGTAGTTTATCTACATATTATTTTGTTCGAAAAATTATTTGAAGGATTATACATTAGTGAAGTTTTTGATGTATGTTTTTCCTAAAGCTTCTCTAATAGTGCAAGACTTTCTTGGGCAATTTTAAATATTTCACATAATGGTGTCATTTAAGAGATTGAAGACAAATATTTCAAAGTCTCTTCTAGTACTTGTTCTAACTTCATAAAATATTTAAGGCTGGATTTGAGAAGCTTCCAAGGTTTCTATCTAATCACAGGAACAATATCATCTTTGGTTCTAATCATATTCCTTTCTCAAGCACTATATAATTTTTCAAAAGCTATGAATTTTTTAAGACAAGAATCATACAAGGGGCATCTACCCATTCTTTGATGCACACATTTTATGATGAAATTTTCCCAAATTTCCTCCAATTTTGAAGGTTAAGTGTTCGTAATCTTCTTGCAATAACAATCTTTAAACCAGAAACTATCAACTTGCCTGAAATATGGTTTCGATCACTAAAGATGGTTATCAAATAATTAAGGAAGTAGAACACTATTTTGTCTAGGACAGAGAGACTCTATAGGTACCTTGATGAGGATAAATGATAATTTTGTCACCTTCTCCATCAATTCATTAATATTTTAAATAACTTCTAATATTTTTGATTCCCTACACTCTAAGGGAAGATTATTTAGTTATATCCAAGAGGGAATAAATTTAATATTTTTATTTTTCACATTGAATTTGGGAGACCAAATTTGCATATGTAGTCAATTTGATTTTGAAAAACCAACATTTTTGTCTAAATTTTTTCTTTACCCTCGTTTGATTTGATAATGACTATGAAAAAACCTTTAGAATTGTCTAACAAAGCTACATCTCTTACATCTTTCCAATTATCATTTATCTTTATATTCAAATCTATAAACCAAATAGATGATTTCCAAAAGTTACATATTATGGCTTATTGTTGTAGCTACCTGATGCATTCTCTTAATGCTTCTTCTAGAAAAAACATATTTATTTCTTCTCTTCTAGATTCCACCTTTGGATACCACTGCTTTTGCAATCCATTTTCTTTCCCATCCTTAGGGTTTTGTTTTATATGCTTTCCTTTGTCATTTAACTTTTGGATCACCCTAGTTCCTTTAGCTTTTTTGACCCATATATGTCGGGGTTCACTTTTCTTACCATTCACAAATGTCCACCTTGAATAAGGACAAAACCATAAACCCCTTCTTCAAAATTATCTCCTTGAATAGGAAGTGACCCTTAAGCCATTTCCTATAAATTAGTCTCTTCTATTATATGCTTCTCTCTCTATTATCTTTCATTTTCCTTCTTCGTCTTTTACTCTGTTGATATCCTTATTTCTTGAGAATGTATCTTCCATCTCTCTCTCTTGCCATATTCTATAATGAAATTTTCCATCTTGGCTAATAAACTTAATCTTCTTAAATTAATTTTCAAAAATTGATCTTCCTAGTAATTTACTTATTTTATTAAACAATGTTATTTATTTATCTAGTAAAAAATATGCTAGATTTATGTTAATATTTTATTATTTTAAATAAAAATTATTTTATATTTAATTGACATTAGTAATTTTAATATTCTGACATGTAAATGACAATCAAATTTAAAGTAAAAAGTAAACAAATATTTTCAATTAAAGGAAGAAAAATAGGTTTTTAGGGGACCCAAAATCCCATTACAAAAGCTTACATAAAGATGTTCAAAGAGAGACCCAAAATGAGACTATGTTATAAACTAGCAACACCAACAGACAAAACCTAACAAAAACTAACAGCCAAAACCTTAAACCGAAAACCTAGAACCAAAGCAAGGGTAGCAAGAAACATCATTATATCTCTTTGATTCAAGCCTCCATGTCCCCCTTTAGCCCCAACATGTTACGTACAAAAGACTTTAGATCAAGGACAATCTGAGGAGCATCAGCCACCAACTTCCTCGTCATCGCTTGAGTCTATTACACTAGGCAAGAAGCTTGCACAATCACATCTCTAACTTCCACATTCAAAATCAGAGGAGAACCAGAACTAGCTTCCAGCATACCAAGCACTTTGTTGAGACTATCAACCGAGGACCCCAAGAATTTCATGACTTTTTTGGGTAAGGAGCTTCATACTACTTTCCATGTTCCCCATTCTCTCCATCAAATCATTAACCTTCTTCTCCAGACTACCTGCATCAACATTCTCCTTCATACTCTTGCCAGTGTGAAATTGGTCCTAGATATCATCATATTTGGCCGCTAGGGCCTTGTACTTCAGCTGTAAAACAAGTAAAAAAAATATTATTAACATGGTTAATATGCTTTTAGTGCTTATATTAAAATAGTAAAAAAAAGTTCAATCGTTTGATTTCATAAATTATTTCTATATCATAATTAGATGTTGATTTAAGCTATTGAAAATACAGAAATAGATAAGTGAATGACTGGTAAAAGGGGAAAATTACATTTTACATAGTTCAAAGTTATTTTGTTTTACTTTAGAATAATTTTATTTAATTTATTTTTTGAAATTATAATAAATCACCTACATATACTTTTTGCCATTCGTATGATTTAAATATACTTAAACAATAGAAACATTTAGAAGAAATAAAAGGAAATTTTTCTTATTCAGATTATTATATTGTGAGATAATGAAAATAAAAACAAATAAATATTCTTATAATATGACTCTCTTTCTTAATAAACTTTCTCGCATTCAAAATTTCGATAGATTAAGAATAAATTACCATTATATTATTCATATTCCCATCGACGATGTTTGATATACTATTTCATTATATTATCATATTCTCATCGACTATGTTTGATATCCTATTTTTGATACATTCTCATCGATTATGTTTGATATATATTCCGTGATAGTCGATGATACCCATTAATTTATCTGAAGCTTTGCAAAAGGCCATTAATTTTTATATTCTCATTGTCAGTCTTACATCGTTACTAACGAGCAATTAGAAGTTATTCTTTTGGAGTTAGGTAGAAAGTCAACTAACCAGAGATTCAACAAATAAATAAATTAACTGCTTCGATTATAACTAAATACCTCTTTTTGGTGTTAGGTAGAAAGTCAACAAACCAGATATTCAACTAACAAATAAATTGCCTGTGTCGACTATAAATAGAAGCAGGATAAAACTTTTTTTCTCACAGAATAGATAACTGACTCCACAAATGGCGAAGAGATACGCATACGTGCTCTTGTTTTTGGTCTTGTCGTCTACTGCTTTTGCGTGTGGTAAAATGCTTTCTTCTTCTTCTCTTTAATGAATACTGATTTACCAAATAGATTCTGAAATACTAATTTGGAATTTGTACGTAATTAAACAGATACCAATCATGTTCGTCCGCGTCCAGGACAATGCGCATTTTGTAGCGGATATTATACTAGGATTTGCGATCCTTATACCAATGGGTGTTATGATACGTGCGTTACTTATGATGGTGCCGACGAAGGGAACTGCGAGTACGGTATTGGAAATTGACCAGTATATTGCATCTGTACTACGTTTCTTAGAATAGCAATGTTAGAATAGTATATTGCATCTGTACTAAAGCATGTTAGAATAGCAATACTCCAAATGAACTACGTTTCTTACGGGGCTATAATAAATAAATAATTTTCCTATTGCACTGTGATAAGAGTATATTTTAATTTTTATATAATATGAGTGGACTAGGTTTGAATAAGTCTATTATTTATAGAATCTTGTTTGTTGTACTAAAATTAAGATCTATTTTTCTATGATAATGTTTTCTAGTTCATTCCATAACAAAATCATAAAAGATATCTTTTTATCTAACTTGCAATTCATCCCAACAAAATTTCTTGTAGGATGGACAAAGATATTTCTCCTTTAAAACTGTAACATTTTCAATATGTAAATTAAGTGTTGGATCTAAGATCTTGCTTAAACTAAGATTTAAAATAATGAAAGAAAATCAACTAAAATGAATAGTCATAGAGGTGCATACAACACAATGATGTATGAATAAGATGAAACAATTTTAATTTTTCTCTATAACTCCTAACAAAAAGTATTTACTTGTTAAAAAAAAAATTTCCAAGAAAATTTACCCGTGGATTTCATCATAAATTTCTCAATAAAAAATATTTTTGCAACAATTATCAATGGTTGAACTACATCAACCATGCACGTGTTGGAATGGACACCCATAGTAAGTAATGCATTCTCTATTGTTATTGGTGGGCTCACGACATCAATGCAATGATGAACACAAGCTTCAACCTCAAATTTGTCTGCAAGCATTAACACATCCAACAATGCAATTGTTGTCTCACTTTTGAGTTTTCTAATGTACATAATGTTTAAAAGATCCATGAAGGCCTCTAGTCCTTTTGCAATCACCTAAAAGTTTCTATTTATTCAAAACTTGAACACCTAGTTTTAATTATTTATTAAAAATTTCCCATTGCCTATTTATGTTTTAGGGAAAGCATCATCTAAGTAAACATACCTACACTACCTAAATGAAGAGTGATAACTATTTTCTTAGGTTAAGTTATACCATTTAAAAAAAGCTTTATTTCAGAACAAAAATTTAAATAAGTAGGAGGTATTTTCCACAACATGTCAAATTATGATATTGCTATAAGAATTCAAGTACCATTATTATAAAATAGTTTTTAAATGAGAAAAATAGTTATAGAGTTAAAAAAAAAATCGAACTTAAACAACATGTAGTCTAACATTATAGAAATATGGGCTTTTCATGCAACTAATGGCATTTGGATCAATATCTTTCGCTGAGGAAAAGAAATCCATCTTAGTAATAAAATCATTTTCTTTCAAGCATACATATCAAACAAAATATTATTGAAGAATTGATCCAAAGAACATAATTGAAGTATCAACATGTTATTGGGTGAATGAAAAAGAACATATATAGCTCAAGGGCACACCGCTTGAAGATGTACGAAAGGAGTCATTGAATAGAGGAGGTGTTGAAATGGGTGATAAGGATGATCTATAATAAATGAAGTTAGACATGATTTCAAGTCGTAGTAAATGGCCAAGAAATGCCACATTGTCCATTGCGAATGAGGAGTCTTATTCCACTTCCATTAATGAGGATAAGAGCATTATCACATAATATGTTGTAACTTGTTGGAGTTTAACATTGTATTTTTGGGTTGCCTTTTTAGGTGAAACTTAAAATGTAAAGTTTACTGTATGTAATTTTGTTTATTTTTGTGCAGAGAGATTTAAAGTCTATATAGACACTAGCATTGCATCTCCAAGTGCAAAGGATGAGTCTATTGATGATAGCTATTTGAATTTATTAATGATAAAAATCACTTTTACTTTTGAAAAATCAAACAACCGGTATATTGTGTGCATTATATCTTAAATAAAAAAAATTATAATCAATTAAATAGAAGGATTTTGTGCAGTAGCACATCCATCTATTTTAGTGTCTTATTTATTTTTTCTTTGCCCACCTATATGTGGTATCAATGTCTAGTTGAGCAAGATTGAGAAGGAGATCATTTTGAGATCTTCTCACCTTTCATGAAAGACATCAAGACGAAGCTGATCAAGATGACCGCCACAAGTATAATTTGATTGTGTTGTAGCACCTATCATTTAAAATTCACTGCAGATTATAAGGAAGCATGCATGGAGTCATTCCCTAAGGAGGTTTTGTAGCAATCAAGGGCAAGGATAACTTTAAGAAACCCCCTATTAGGAAAAAGTGTAAAATCCTAGTGAATCCTACATTAATTTAGGGGAAACAATTTCTTGATGAAGGCAATTTTTTTTCTAAATTAGGAAAATAATATAAAGGCGAAGGCGAATTTTTCCCTACCGAATGAAAATTCCATAAAATCCTGGCGAATAATAATTAATGTGGGGGAAAATATATATTGTATGAGGTGAATTTTTTTCTTTTGAAGTAAAAAAATTATAATATCTGAGGCGGATGATTTTCTTTTCAAGGGAAAAGAATATTTGTATTGGAAAATTTTATGTATCATTTGAAAATATATTTATTTTATTTGCTAATCTATCTTTAATTATGGAAAAATAAATATTTTATTCATAATTTTTGAAAGATGGGACTCGTCAATGTGTCATGTGGGCCAATGCCAACTAATAACTTGTTTGCAGATTAAACACATTGGTATCGATAAGCACAAAAATTTACATCAACACGCAACCTAACAGTAGCATCCATCATTTTATAATGTTAAATATATTATTTGAGACCGTTTGATGATCCCAGATCAATGGGTGAAGTTTAATTTCGGCCCAATTTCTTGAAGGAAACAGAGTTCTCCAGGAAGTCACATTCAATGATGACACATATCAAATTAATCTGCACCATAACCATTATCTAATCAATGCAACATCACATAATGACATCATTATTTACACATATCAAGTCTTACATTTGTTTACGTGGACAGTTAATAATATAACATAGTTGCTGTTAATAAAAGAAATGTTTTATCAGTGACACTAAATCTGGCTATTTCTAATTTCACACAATCGTGCATTTATTATGAAAGATTAACAAAATTTTGAAGGACAAATGAACTAATTTCACACACTCGTGCATTTAATATGAAAGATTTATGGAATTTTGAAGAATAAATGAATTAATTATTTTTGAGAAAGAACTGAGGGCTATTTATAGATGATCTACAGTTCTTTCTTCTTCAATTCTCCTTTGGTTAGGGTCTTCCTTTGCTAGTGCTTGAAAGATTGCCTCTAGTTTAGGTCTTTAGGCTGTATAATTTTTTATTTTCTGGTAGTAGTTTTTTGAAGATGGACACTCCTATTTGTTTGATAAGAACATCTGTGGAGGAGCAGAAGGATTTTTTGGGCCCGGACTCAAACCAAACCCTTGAATCAGTTTGTAAGATGTTTGGAGCCCTAACAAATGAGGTTGTGAGGATGGTGTTGGGCCGTGAATTTTTGGAAAACATTGATAGGTACCGAGTTAACATAGACATTACCTCCCATTTTTTGGCATCTCTTATGGACCTCGGGGGAGAGAAGGTAGATATACTCCTTTTGTTAAGGAAGGTATTCAAACATGAATTCCTGGGTGACGCTGCCTAGGTTGTTGTTTATGCACAATTATGGGTAGGGACCCCTTGGGCAAGTGATTTATCCAAGATTTTTGAGTCAAAGCAAAATGGTGCCATGCAACCTTTTGTTTTGAACCTGGATGTCCAGCAGTTGACAAGCCATAGGAAATGGGTGCAGATTGGTAAGGATTTTCTTTGCCAATGCTTTATGTTGGATAACTTGGTGGACTACGGATGGTTGTATGAATTCATAGAGCTTATCGTCTCGGAAGAGTTTTACTTAGATGGAGGGGAAAATCCTTAACATTGTGTCCCTATGGCCTCTACCTAAAATTTTGAAATTTTTACTCTAGTTGTTTTTGTTTATCCACTACCTCGCAACCTCCCTCATTTTGTCTTTAAAGTTTTGTGGGGACTTCAAGTCTCCAAGTTCAAATATTGTAGATTCATAGAAAATATTAATGAAAACTTTGTAACTTCATTTAAGTTTGTTTTTATGGATTTAAATTTAAAATATGTATGTGTGACATATGTGATTTTATAATTTGTGAAATTAAAAATGAACCAAAAAAATGTTAATGTATGTGTGCTATTTATTTAGGAGTAATAACTTAATATTACTTAACTTTTACATGTATCATGTCACATGTGTGCAACTTCCAAATTGTGAAATTTTAAATTATTTCGTTATTCTTTAAGCTTTAAAATAAAAATAAAATTTAAAAATAGCCAATGCTAAATGGAAATTCATAAAACATCTAATAATTACAATGTCTCAACTTCCAGTCATGTGGAGTTAATATCGCCTCTTTAGTTGCCAAGTTGTTAGTCGTTACTGGCAACCTTCATGTGGTATGTACATTTGTCAACTGCACATGGTATGTACATTGTACTATCAACTATGAGTGTTGATACCATCGACACGTACCTTAAACCTATTTTTTTAGAACCCTAAATTGTAAATGTATTAATTAAGACCATTGATTGATCGTAAATCAATTGCTAGAGTTTTATCTAAGGCCCAATTTCTTGAAAGAAACTTATTTTTGCAAGAAGTCTATGGAAGGGATACACATCACAAGGTTGGCATGATAACTTGCAAGAAATAAATGTCTTGTTAGAGTGACAGTGACATTCTTTAACTGCGATGATCCACTCATTACTCATCAGGCACATCGCACGGTTTCAAAAATTGTACTAGTACATATTGTAGTTATTAGTATAGTCACTATATTAGTAATTTCCCATGATTTACGTAAAATATATGGAATGAGGCTATTTATAGATGTTCTTTCTTTCTTCTTCATCAATTTAAATTTTCTTTTTCTTTTCAACCTCTGCTCCCTAGTTTTAAGTTTTTAGATTTGTAGATTCATAGAATTTCAATTTTCCATGTATAGTTTAAAGATTTAGGTTTCTAGTTTAGGGTATCGAGGCTCTGCAAGTAGAGATGGACACACCAATTAGGTTGAGAAACACATCCACTAATGAGCAGAATCCCTTTTTAGGCATGATACCAAATGAAGTTCTCACTTCTGTTTGCAAGGAAGTGGACGCTTTCATTAATAATGTTATGGTGATGGTACTTGGCCATGAGTTCATTCACAATGAGAAGAGATATCGTATCAGCATGAATATTACATCCCACTTCCTGGTGCATTTTCTCAACCTCAAAGGAGATAAAGTAGAATTCTTATGCTCCTGCGGAATGTTTTGAAGGAACAATTTCTGGTGGATGACATCTAAATCATTGTCTTCGCTTAGTCAGTGTTGGGGATCCCTTGGGCTGATGAAATTGAAAAGCTTATCCAGCAAGGGAGAAATTTGGAAAGGTAACGCTTCCTACTGAACCTTAATGAAAGGCAGCTCACACAACATTCGAAGTGGGCGCGGCTAGGGAGAGACTACCTATGGAAGTGGTTTCACCTCGATGTTCTGGTGGAGACAGACTACACCTAGCTCGATGAATTTGTGAACATTTTCCTCCATAAACAATTCTTCTCAAACATGGATGGAGATGAAGACCCTTAGTGTATCTATTCTTGAAATAGAGGTTTCTGTAGATCATTTTTTTTTTTTTTTTGTTATATGATCAACCAGTGCCCTTGTGGCAACAAATTTTGTAACTATTTTTTATGGATAGTTCCTATTCACTGATTCACAGTCACACCATTTTGTAAGCGTTTATGGTGTGACTATAGTCTAAAGTTAAACTCTATAATTATAAAGTATATTATAATATTAGTGATGTAATTTTTTGAAATAATTAATGAAAATTTTGCTCTTCAACTCTTAAGGAATGATAATAGATTGTCTGGACTTTTGACTCTATAATTTTGTTTAAATGTATAAATGCAATTGCATAATTATTGTACTTTTTCTATCTTTGTCTGGAAATGAGACATGTATCAGTGTGTGAGATAATAGATTGTCTATGTAATTTTGTTTAATTGCAATTTTGTAAATAAATGTAAAGACTAATAGTAATATATTGATAAATAATAAATAATAAATTATATGCATTCACATTGCCATATATCGATGTGCGATATCATATCAATATGAACCAAACAAAGGTAACAATGTTTAATGTATGTGTCTGGTTTATTTAAGAGTGATAACTTAACTTTTCCATGTTAATGTATAATGTGTCATGTGTGCGACTGTGGAAGTGTAAAAGTTTAAAGTGGAATTATCAGCTTCCATTTTATGGGTATTAATAATTAGACATTTATCAGTTCGCATTTTATGGGTAGCAATTGTTATACACTGAATTTGTGCCTCTGATCTCAAGCTCTCTTGGTCTTGATAATCCAGTATAACAAGGGAATCATCTCCAGGTTGTGGGAGCTATGCTAACTGAGATGAGACCTCCAAATTCTAGGCTGGTTCCTCTTGGATAATCATCTTAATTTGCTTCTTAAACAGGAAAGTAAAACTTTTGAGGGAAAGGGATAGAAGGATTGCATGAAAGGGAAATGACTGAAAGAAAACTACCTACTAGGTGATACACTAAAATTAGGGTTTGGATCTCAGTATAGAGGAATGAAACCAATGAAAGAACCAGGTCAAATAAGTCACAACTCACTAGATAGGCTTGCATAAGTATTTCATAGGAAGGCCTGAAAAAAGGACTCGACCTATGACCTGCAAACAAACATCCTTCTCTGCAACCAGGTGTAGGAATGAGACAAGACTTGCTAGGGGCTGAGGTATACACACAAAACATCTAAATCAGATCAAACACAATAACACACAGACTTACAGAAAATGAGAGGAACTAGGAACCCCAATATCCATTAATCAGCATTCATAAACTTTGATCCAATAAGAGATAATACAAACCAGGAAGCATAGGGATATGAAGAATTATCACAAAGTACTTCCAGAATGTTTGTATGATCAATGAGAAAATTACAGAATGTAAAAGCCAGAGGGCAGAAAGAATGCCTCAGATAGCTCCTAGAAAGAATCCAATTCTCTTTACAAAATGTCAAAATCTGAGCACTCAGGCTCTCAAAAACTTTAAATACCTCTACCACTGCACGTAGGCAGGAGTTCCAAAACCTAACTAGGGTTACAGATTTACAATATAATAATCGACCCTAGGACAAAAATCCAATCTGGTCATAAATGTATACCAAGATAACTCTCGATCAGATCAGATTCCTTTGCGCCCATCCCTGTACTGGATCATGCCCGTAGACACAAAACCGAGGTCTATCAGTTCTAACTCTACAAGTAGACCTTGCCATGAATGCTCACCAACTGATCATAGCCTCCCAGGACGAGAAGTGACCCCTGACGGTCGCCGCTCAATTTCTCATTAATGAGTCCTCGATCATAACCATGCCTTTTAGCCAACTGCAATTGAGAGCAATAACTTCTGATTGGACTCTGTATCTCTTTCCACGCCTCTGAATCTCCCCTTCTTCACCGTCATTGAAACAAATCTAATACAGGGATCAACAGACTCTCTATGCATGGCCTTTCTGCAATTAGACCCTTCTGATCAATTCTGGAACACGAGCATAGAGAAACCATGGCTGCCGAGCATTCATAGCGCCAATTCTTCTGCCAATCTTTCAAATTCAAAGTCCTGTGACCTCGCGACTGACCGTTAGTCTCTATGTCACGAGCATCAAACGTTGACCCTGGTTAAAACTCCTGATCTGGTGACAAGGCACCTTTTACTCCTGTATAACCTGAGTCCAGATCCAGTGACAAGGCGACTATGAAATATCAAAGTCACGAGGCATTTCACTTAACTCATCATTCTTCTGGCAACCATGCTACTAACTGTCACCCTAGACCGCCATGGCTTGTCTCTAAGTCGCTAGACGCTATCTCTTTGTCCCAAGATTGCACGACTACACCAATCGCCAAGTCGGGAGAACCAAGCACGAGCCCTTTAAATTTTCAAAATAGTTTACATGTGCCCTTATCTGCTTCTGCGACATCCCGACTAAGGTGGGCCCCTGCCTTATGTGACATGTAATATGATCGTTCCGCGACATCCCGACTGAGGAATAATCGCTAAGTCTAAGAACACAGACAGAATATTCCTTATGGTTCAGAGACTACGCGACACAGTGAAAAGCGAAGTCGGGAAAGAAAAGAGAATATTTGCAAAGGCTCAAGCGATCAAGCGACTGAAGACCTGGGTCCCACTTTCCACAGAGGCTTATCATGGATCTGGCGACCTCACGACCAAAGGGAAAATGCTAAGTCAGAAGACACAAAGGGAATATTCCATTCCATCACGAGACCACGCGACACAAGGAAAGCGCAGAGTCGGGGAAAGAACAGGAATATTCAACCAAGGCAAAGCGATAACGCAACTGAGAAATAAGCACATGCTCTTAGTGATTGAAAAAGTAACTACGAAACATAAGAGCCAAGTCTTAGGGATTATTACCTCGTTCAAACATGAAAGACTTAGGGTTTTAGGGGTTTTAGCAGAGCCAAGACCTGGAAACCATGAAAAACATGACAGAGGATTCCCAGACAGGGCAGACTAGGCCAATTTGCATAGAAAAGAGAAAATTGGGTAACATTTTGGCAATTTCTGCGGGATGCTTGCCTGCTAAGCATAAAGACCAGTTGCCTTGACATATTCATTGGGCATGGAGTCATTCTCAGAACACAAAAACTTGACAGCAACAAAAACCTGTGTGCGTGCACTTCTTGAAAAATAGGAAACTATTCTAAAAAGCTGGAAGGAAAAGGAAACCTATCTAAAACTAAACTAACCAGTACAGAAGTTGGTCAAACAAAACCATTCACTGGTTGTGAAAAATAGCTACCCTTCCTCATCAGGATATTTTGCATTGAGTCCACAAGGGTAACTATAAGAACTAGAGGCACATAAAAGTTTACCAAATGACTAAGACTTGCCTCTGTAAAAATGAGATCGAGTTTACCTTCTTCTGATTGGTCATATGGAGGGGCCTCGGTAAACTCCTTCTAGGCCAAGTACCTGATGGGGCAGCCTCTTGAAAGTCTGAAAGTAGTACTTTCCTTGATAGCTTCTTTTTAATCTTCATGGCTGTCTTCCACCCAGGATAGCCATGTTAAGTCATCATCCTTAGTTAGGGGACTATTATCCTCCTCTTTTGAACAGGCCAGGGGCTCATCAAGGCTACTAACATCTTGAGGATCTGAGACTGCCTTCAACTTTTTCTTATGCAGCAGTCCTTCTGAAGGAGAGAAATCTAAGACCAGGCCTCTTTCCATAGGCACACAACTTTGAGCCTCCATTCCAAGGAATAGGGGCTCATCATTCAATTTATCACAAAAGGCCTCCATGATAGCATAGAAATCAAGCTCCTCAGGGCCTTTGTCTATGTTCTTTTCTTGGAACAGCTCCTCTATAACTTTTTCATCCTGCTCAAAACCAGGCAGCACAGCAAACAAAAGCACATCATCTCTTTGTGTATCAACCTCCTGTTGATAGTGAACCTTTTGTTCTGATTGATCCTCACCCATAGGTGATGGTATGGTCTCTTCTTCATTAGATCAACATAGAGGGGAAGATCATCAAATAAATCAGCCAAGAGCACAGGCTGGGCATCCATTTCTTCCTCCATAATTTTTTGTCCCTCCTCATCACAGTCATCACTCTGCACTGATACCTCATATTCCTCCTCCTCATCACATGAAAGCTCATTTGCCACAGGTCCCTGCTCGGATACTAAAGTAGTATCCTTGAAAAGACTTGGCATCTGAACACCAAGAGGCAGAGTCCATTGGGGTATCCTCCACATTTGATCATCTTGAGAGGCCAGAGGGGCCTCTTGGGATGAACAACCCTTTTCAATAGGTTGCTCGGGCAAAGTGGTAGGCTGAATCTCAAGCACAGGCTCTTGAAAGGAATTTTTTGCCTTGAAACTTGGGATATGAAACTGGGAGGGCTCAGGGGATGACATAGGAGGTTTAGACAAAGGGGGCCTCCAACTTGGGATCTTAGGCCTAAGAGCCTCTCATTTAGCAATTTGTGACTTCAGCCTTGCTGTCTCAATACTTGCTCTATGATTGATCTCTTCATGGAATTGTCTCATTTGCTGCTCATCAATCATTTGTTGCTCACCAACTAGAACCTCCTCTGTGTGATAAGGGATGAACCCTTGCTCATAATTCTGAGCCTCCAAATCTCATTGCTCCCTGATTTCAGACACTTGCTTGAGGAGGTCAAGCGATTGCTCCTTCATCTTTTCTAGTGCTATCATGAAATCTGAATTCAGGGTCTCTAGGCAATTAGGCTGAGCAGGGGAGGGTGGGTGGTAAATAGGAGGAGGTAGCTGGATTTGCATTTGCAGCTGTGCCCTTTGGGCCCATGGGTGATCTTGTTTGAGGGCCTTTTCATAGTCTTGCATGAGGGCATATTCATTTGGGGCATGTTGGATGTAATGACGGCCTTGTGCATCTGCATAGAAGCTTGGAATAAAAGCAGGCTGCAGAGGCATTTGATAAGGCTGATGACCAGCCCATTGAGCATTTCTCTCATAATAGGATGGTGAATAACCTGACTGTCCATAATAACTTGACATGTCTACTCACATAACTAGCTGAAATTTTAAAATGGAAGATTTGAAACATACCAGCACTTGATCTTTGAAACCAGTAGACTTTCCAGAGTCACCAAATATGTAGCAAAATGACCTCTCAAAGGTCTACAACATGCTATCAGCATATCAGAGATAGCATATCTTTAACATGAATCTGAACTTCAGTCCCACCGGGCGTGCCAGAAATGTTATACACTGGCACCAAGGTGGGGAATACTTGAGCTTGGGTCTACACTGATAGACCTCGTGTATTGAATCTCTTATGCAGATGAACCAACAGGAACACCTCTTGACTTTTATCTTAACTTCAGTGTGGTCCCACCGGGCGTGCCAGAAATGTTATACACTGGCACCAAGGTGGGGAATTCTTGAGCTTGGGTCTACACTGATAGACCTTATATACTG
>MU225477.1:1517762-1536097 GCA_018584345.1 Thuja plicata | reverse complement strand
TGATCCTCTTTCTTCATCAAGCGATCACACGACAACCAATAGCAATCTGACAGATGTCATCTATTACTTCGTCCACTTTAGGCATTCTGGAAGTCTAACTCATCTTTCTGTTCTGGCGACATCCCGATTGAGGGAAATCACATGACATATAACTGTTAGTCGCATGGTCGTGGCTGTTATCTCTTAACCGTCTTTTAATCACGAGACCACGCGACTGTAGGTTTTCCTTAACTGTTTGACTGCTCTGATCCAGCGATCATGCGACATGTAGAAAGGCGCAAGGTCGGAAGACATTTCGTTGACTTGCCTTTTCTTCATGCGATCACCCGACTGAGGGTGGGTCCCATTCTTTCTTTAAACTTCATAACACAATATCAAGCGACAACCCGACTGAACGAAGATCGGTAAGTCTCGAGACACTCAGAGAATATTTTATTTTTTCACAAGACTAAGCGATACAAGGCAAAAGCGAAGTCGGGAGATCATTTGGCATATTTCTTTTGATTCACGCGATCAAGCGACTTGACTTAACTCGTTAAATAGCACATGCCTTAAGTAACTGAAAAAGGTAACGAAGGAAAAGAAGACATGGATAAGGGTTTAAAATGCATCGTTTAACATTAGGACTTAGGGTTTTTTGCAGGGTTTTAACAAGATTTTGACATGTAATAGGCATGAAAACCTGCAAACTTTCAGAGAACAAGGCAAGGAACATGGAAAAACAACAAAAACACGAAATACAACCAACAGTTAGAGTGAATGGAAACTCCACAAGAAAATGTCAACATGAGAGTATACCATTGATAGAAAAATTTAAAAACATGGAGTCCTAGGACGAGGTCAAATAACACATGGAGAAATATGCTGCTGAAAATAATATTTTAATACAATAATTATCATCAAAAATTATGGCATTGCACAAACAGAAAGGAAAATTGTAGCACAAGAAATCCTACAATTTCTACCAAGAAGCCTCTCAACAATCTACAAAAGTTATTTCAAAACACTGAGCGCTTCAATGTAAAGATGATAGGAGTAACCCAAAGATGTGCTTCACAATTCACTAGACAATAGCTTACTTTTCCTAGTCCACTTAGGATCCTAATCTTCATTATAAGATCACCCTATACAATAGACACTAATTCCAAGAATTCTCTTAAATCTTCTCTAAGAGTCTCAACAATTATGGTTCACGTTGAGGGACAACTATCTCAAATTTGTCTCAATGCTTTCATTGGCCTTGAAGAATCCCAAAGCTAAACTCTTCACACCAACACCTCCCATGCTATAAGGGTCTTGTATTCACTTTTAATGTTCATTATGCATCCATTCAAATCAAATCTTATAAATTTTCAACCCCAAGTTAGTCGAGTTTCACATTCATGCCCAATTTATCCTATTAGACCTAAAACACCAATTAGCCCTATCCAGTGAGTTTTTAAAGATTTTCTATCTAAAATCCCACACAACCCCCAAAACCAATTTAGGATCCATATACCCTTTTGGGAAATCAAAAATATTTCTAAGGTCTAGGGTTCCCAACCTGTTCGTACACCTCTGTCCTGAAATGTTGGGCTACTAGGCCTATTTTGACTCCTCACTAACTCTCTACTGATTTCGATGCAAAAATCAATCCAGATGGATTGTATGGGATTTTATCTTGACACTAGGGACCTATGAGACCCTAAAAACACTAATACCACTCTTTTTTCATTTCTCCCATTCACACCCTTATCTCTGCCTATGGGTTTTTCCCTGTCACACACCTAGCCGGGCTATACTAACTCACCTAGGGCATGACCTTGTAAATAGAAAAATATTTATCCTAACCTCCAACTTGTATATACACAATTTAAAGAGGCTCCCCTAAGCCATTCATTCAACCTTTTTTTTTTTCTGCAAATTAATTTTATGGGGGAGTCATGAAACAAAAATTACCATGATTTACAGTAGCAGACTACCTAGTTTGAAGATATTTTTCTACAGCTAACAAATTAAATCAAAATTACTAACACTCTAAATGAAAAAGTCTTAAATCAATACCTAAAACATGAATCCTTAGTTATATCTCAAGATTCAATCCATTCAAACACCATAAAATTGCAAAGTAGTCGACTGTGCATTATTTTTACAAAACCATGCTTTCTTGCTCACCAAAAGTTGCATACATTCACTCTGCCTTGAGAAACAAGCCATAGAGTGTCTAAATATACCTTATCCACCATTTTAGGCCATTTTAAATCAATTCCCACTTGTATAATTGAGGGGATCTAATGTTTTTGAGTTGCATGCAACATTTGCAAAAAGTTGCAAATGTTGTCATGACAACTTTTAGCATCTTTTGCAATTATGATGCAAGCTACAAACTAGGGCCTCTAACCCATTTAGTTTGATGAAATAACCTCATTAATGACTCATGAAGCATATTTTTCACCAAACATGGGTCTAGGACACAATTAGGACCCATTTCCCAACTTTAGACCAAACTTAGGACTAAACTACTAAAAGTAACTAACAAAGGCTAATAGGGAAATTAGCACTAACACTAATTCACCTAGTCACACACACAATGTGACCTTCTAAGGCCTTAATAAAACACACACAATCTGACTTGGCTAAGTTTAGATACAAGCCAAAATACTAGGGCTTTGAGGATTGCCTAGGTGCTCCTGCACCATCCTCCTCTAAACAAAAACTTCAATCCACCCTTGGATTGAGTAAGTTGGTATCAACACCCAACTTCTTAAACTCAGTTTCCTTGATCCATAATTCATCTCCATCAGGTTTTCCTTTCCATTTTACCAAGTGTTCTCTATACTCTTTTTTGGTCTTCTTGTAGACTCTAGAATCTAGAATGCTCTTTGCTTGTTTGATTGGTGTAGATGGAAAATGTAGTTTGTCAACCTCATGTATTACTTCATTCAAACTCTGATCAACATCAGGGATTGTGCCTTTGTAAATTACTAATTCTGCAACATTAAACACTGGAGATAAACCCAAATCCTCCAGAAGTTCCACCTTATAGGCATTGGCTCCATACTTGGCTAGTATGACACATGAACCAATTCTTCTTATCTGAATTTTATGAGTTATTCATTTCTAAAGTCTTTCCTTGTTGAGGTGAACAATTACTATATCTCCAACCTTCAATTGGACATCCCTTCTTTTCTCATCCACTTTACTATTGATCTTCTCTGTATTCTCAGTGAGTTTCTTTCTGACTCTATCATGAACTTCTTGCATAGCATATAAAAAATCCTCAGCATATCCACTCCCTTTAGCCCTATTCTTGAGTTCTCTGAGTTCATGAATTCCTCTAGGGTGGATCCCATAGAAAATTTCAAAAGGAATTTTCCCTGTGGTCCTATTCATAGTGTCATTGTAGTCATATTTAGCTTGGCCTATGAGTTGGTTCCATGTCTAACCATAATCTTTTATTAAGCATCTTAGGAGATTGCCAAGGCTCCTGTTTACTACCTTTGTCTGACCATCTGACTCAGGATGGTAGGCAAATCCAAATGACAAATTAATTCCAATATTTTACCATAGTGTCTTCCAAAAATGGCTCATGAAATTGGTGTCTCTGTTAGACACTATACTCAGTGCTAAACCATGAATCCTAACAACTTCCTTGAAGAATAAAGAAGCTATCTGACTCACATCATTGGTTTTCTTGCAAGGTACAAAGTGTTTGATTTTACTAAATATGTCTACAATCACATAGACACTGTCCATTTCTTGTCTAGTCTTGGGAAAATGTACTACAAAGTCCATGCTTAGACATTCCCATGGTCTAGATGGAATGGGAAAAGGTTGATATAGGGCTGCATTTGTAGATGTTCATTTGGTCTTCTGAAAAATAAAACAACCTTGTACATATCTCTTCAAATCCAAATTCATCTTGGGCCAACAATAGAATCTTTGGACTAACTCTTGAGGTTTTTTAATCCCAAAATGGCCACTAAGTGCACCATTGTGTTTCTCTTGTACAATATTATCTCTAATAGAACCCCTAGGGACACATAACTTACTCCCTTTAAACAATAGACCTGACTGTAAAGTGAACTCAAACTATTGATTATGAAAGTTGTTTTTATACTCTTGACATGCCTTGTAGATGTCTGCAGAGTCCTCATCTTCACCATATAGGTCCTTGAAGTTGTCAATTACCATAATCTGCAGTTGGATTTCTTGAATGGTCAATGCTCTTATGCTCAAAGCATCTGCAAATTTACTTTGCAATCATTTCTTGTGTTTGATATTAAATGTATATGCTTGTAGGTATTCAAGCCACTTCATATGCTTATGATTCAATCTATCTTGTGAGTTCAAGAAGCTCAATGGTTGATTATCTAAATAGACAATAAAGTCCTTTGGAAATAGATAATGCCTCCATTTTCTCAGTGACTAGACCAGTGCATATAACTCTAGGTCATAGGAAGAATAATTCCTCTTGGCTTCACTCAACTTAACTGAATGGAAAGCCACTAGTCTTCCCTCCTGGCTTAAGATAGCTTCAATTGCCACATTTTTGGCATCACACTCCACTGTAAATAGCTTTTCAAAGCTTGGAAAAACCAAAATTGGTTGTGTTTCAATCTTCTTTTTTAGTAGTTCAAAACCATCGTCATCTTGTTCATTCCAAACAAACTTAGTCTTCATGCCTCCTTTGATAGTGTCCAACATGGGAGAAGAAATGGCACTAAATTGTTTGATAAAATTTCTATAATATTGGGAAAGACCATGAAAGATCCTTTCCTTTGTTGTTGTCCTTGGAGTAGGCCAGTTGGTGATGACCTCCACTCTCCTAGGATCTATCTTTAAGTTACCTTGAGATATCACAAAACCAAGGTACACTAGATCTATCTTGATGAACTCACACTTTTCTAATTTGATCATCAACTTCTCCTCCTGCAGCTTCTTAAATGCCATCTCCAAGTGTTTGAGGTGCTCTTCCATTTTCTTACTATAGATGAGTATATCATCTAGGTAGACCACTATAAAATTCCCATTGTACTCTTTAAGTACTTCATTCATCAGCGTCATGAATTTTGATGGGGCATTTGACAACCCAAATGGCATGAAAAGCCACTCATATAGTCCTTCAATAGTCTTAAAGGCTATCTTCCATTCATCACCTTCTTTTACCTTTATTTGGTGATAGCCACTTTTTAAGTCTATCTTTGTAAAGTATCTAGCTCCTCCTAGAAAGTCCATTAGGTCTTCTATCCTAGGGATAGGGAACCTATACCTAATAGTAATCTTATTGATTTTTTTGGAGTCTGTACATAACCTACAAGTCCCTCCCTTCCTAGGTTCTAGGACTATGGGTATGACACAAGGGCTAATGCTCTTTCATATAAGGCCTTGTTCTAAAATTTCTTAGATTTGTCTAGCAATCTCTTAATTCTGTTCGGGAGTCATTTCATAGGCTTCCTTATTAGGTAGGGTAGCTCTATGCATTAGGTATATTTGGTGGCTTACTAACCTCTTAGGTCGTAAGATGGATGGTTTTCCATCACTCACTATCCCTTGATACTTTACTAGCATCTCTTGAACTTCTTTTGGAAGCTTTGTCCTCTTATCTAGTTTGTTTGCAACTTACTTTGGCTTCAAAACCAGTGCAAATCCAACTCCTTCTCCCTCATCTAGAGTCTATAATAACTCCTTTTCACTCACCATGAGAACATTGGGACCAATAAACTTCACTTCTGCATCCTCCAATAGTGACTGGATTTTGTATGTCACATTGTGTTTCTTGAAGGTGTATGATTTTTTCACTCCATCATGCATGGACATCCAGTCAAGTTTCCATGGGCTACCTAGGAGCAAGTGACATGTGTCCATAGGTAAGATATCATACAAAAATTTATCCTTATATCTCCCAATTGAGAATTCCACCCAAGCTTCCTCATTAACTAGGACACATTGCCCTTTGTTTAGACAAGTGACCTTATAGGGATTGGTGTGGGGTATCCTTGTCATTTTCAACTTACTGACTGCCTCTTCTAACACTATGTTGTTAGTTGATCCTGAGTCCATGATGAATCTACACACCTTTCCCATCATCTTACACTTTACCCTGAATAATGACCTCCTTTGACTGAGTTCTTCCTTCATTGGTTCCTTGATTAGAGTTCTCCTCATCATAAGGTTTTCTCCCTCCTCTGATTCCAATGGAACTTCAGGGTTCTTGTTCCCACTTATCTCTTCATAAACATAATTCACTCTTTTGTCACCCCCTTGAGTGGTATTTCTCTTCTCTGGACACCTATAGACTGGATGTCCTAACTGATTATAGTGATAACACTTCATATTGGCAAAATAGTTGCCTTGCCCTTGGCTAGTGCGTCTTCCTCTATTGTTAGAGTTCCTTCCTCTGCTTGAACTTCCCCTATTGAATTTTCCTTCATGTTGTTCAGTGAGCTTAGTCTTTGCTTTCCCTTTAGATTCAGAGTTTCTTCCACCATATCTCCCTCTTTGTTCTCTAGTGTCTCTTCCTCTACCCCTTCCTCTTGAAGTATTGGAGTATTGTTTCTTCTTGAACTTTTCCTCCACCTTGATAGAAATTTGGTGGCATTTATGAACTGTGTCTACAGTCAAATGACTCATTTGATCTTGAATGGTCTATTTAAGGCCATTAAGATTCCTCGCTACTTTCACTTTCTCATCCTCTACTACCCTTGACCTCATACAAAGTCTTTGAAAATCTTCAGTCTATGAGTTGACATCTAGGTCCTTCTACCTTAGACCTTGTCTTCTCTTTTGAAACTGAATTTCATAATCCTTGGGGATGTAGGCTTCCCTAAATTTTTCTACCATAGCCTTCCATGAAGCAATGGTCTTCTTTTCTTCCTTCTCTTGCTCATCTTGGATGAGCTTCCACCAAGTGAGAGAAGACCCTCTTAGTATTGCTTTAGCAACCTTCACCTTTTGAGCCTTTGTGATTCCATCACACTCAAAATGGTTCTCTAGCCCCTCTATCCAATCAAGTGCTACCTCTTCCATTTTTCCACTGAAAATGGGAACTCCTTCCAATGATTTTTAACTCGTAGCCTTTAGGTCTTTCAAGAATGGTTCTTGATCAAGGATAGGGTCAGCTTCTGGGACTTCATCTTCAATGGAAATCTCTTTGCCTTTCCCTTCAATTTTTTCCTTCACTTCATCATCCTTCACATCAACTTCATCCACTTTTTTCTCCAATTGAGCTAGCATTTCTCAAAGTAGTCTATTCTCTACATCTTGTTCATCTACCTTCTTAGAAAACTCATCATTAGTCACCATTTTTGACTCTCCAATAGATTCCTCTGGTTGAAACATTAACCACAAGCCTGACCAAAAGAGGCGTTGATACCAATCTGATAGGAGTAACCCCAAGACGTGCTTCACAATTCACTAGACAAGCCCTTACTTGCCCTAGACCACTTAGGATCCTAATCTTCAATATAGGATCACCCTATTCAATAGACATTGATTCCAACACTTCTCTTAACTCTTCTCTAAGAGTATCAACAATTGTGGTTCACCTTGAGGGACAACTATCTCAGTTTTGTCTCAATACTTTCATTGGCCTTGAAGAATCCCAAAGCTAAACTCTTCACACCAACACCTCCCATGCTTCAAGGGTCTTTTATTCACTTTGAATGTTAATTCTGCATCCATTCAAATCAATTCTCATAAATCTTCAAACCCAAGTTAGTCGAGTTTCACATTTATGCCTAATTTATCCTATTAGGCCTAAAACACCAATTAGCCCTATCCAGTGAGTTTTTAAAGATTTTCTCTCAGAAATTCCAAACAACACCCAAAACCAATTTAGGATCCAGATACCCTTTTGGGAAACCTAAAATATTTCTAAGTTCTAGAGTCTCCAACCTGTCTGTACACCTTTGTCCTAAAATGTAGGGCTATTTGGCCTATTTTGGCTCCTCAGTAACTCTCTACTGATTTCTATGCAAAAATCAATCCAGATGGATTGGTTGGGATCTGATCTCAACACTAAGGACCTATGAGACCCTAAAAACAATTATAACACTCTTGGTTCAATTCTCCCATTCACACCCTTGTCTCTGCATATGGGTTTTTCCCTGTCACACACCTAGTCGGGCGATCCTAACTCGCTTAGGGCATGACCTTATAAATAGAAAAATGTTTCTCTTGACCTCCTACTTTTATATACACAATTTAAAGAGACTCCCCTAAGCTATTCACTCAATCTTTTATGTTTTCCACATTTGAATTTCATGGGGGAGCCATGAAACCAAAATTGCCTTGATTTACACCAGCAGACTACTTAGTTTGAAGATATTTTTCTACAACTAACAAATTAACTCAAAATTAATAATAGTCTCAATAAAAAATTCTTAAATAAATCCCTAAAACATTAATCCTAAGTTAGATCTCAATATTAAATCCATTCAAACACCATAAACTTGCAAAGTAGTTGATTGTGCACTATTTTTACAAAAACTTGCTTTCTTGCTCACCAAAAGTTGCATACATTCACTCTGCCTTGGGAAACAAGCCATAGAGTGTCTAAAGATACCTTCTTGACCATTTTAGGAAATTTTAAATACATTACCACTCCTATAATTTAGGGGATCCAATGTTGTCAAGTTGCATGCAACATTTGCAAAAAGTTGCAAATGTTGTCATAACAACTTTTAGCATCTTTTGCAATTATGATGCAAGATACAAACTAGGGACTCTAACCCATTTAGTTTGATGAAATAACCTCATTAATGACTCATGAAGCATCTTTATCACCCAACATGGGTCTAGGACACAATTAGGACCCATTTCCCAACTTTAGACCAAACTTAGGACTAAACTACTAAAAGCAACTAACAAAGACTAATAGTGAACTTAGCACTAACACTAATTCACCTAGTCACACACACAACATGACCTTCTAAGGCCTTAAGAAAAAACACACACTCTAACTTTGCTAAGGTCAGATACAAGCCAAAACACTAGGGCTTTGAGTATTTCCTAGGTGCTCCTGCACGAAAAGATGGTAATTGGACTACAACGAAAATTTCTAATATTTTGGAAATGAGGAAAAAGATCAGCGAGCCAAAGACCTCTGCAGATATTTTTGATTTTGAGGAGGATGAAATATTTAGTGATTTTTGGAATGGGGAGCATCCTTTTGAAGAATATCACAACAATGATGATCGTCAAGATAATGAGGATGAGCAGGATTATGTGAATCCCACATCCACTGATGTATATTCAATTGCTACTAGAGTTTATGCATCAATAAAAGAAAAATATTGCAAAGGTGCATAGATTGTAGAAAAAATGGGTTTCCTAGGTAGGGGTTGTCTGGGTCCCATAGGAGAAGGACATTGGTATCCAATTTCCACACCTACTCCACCAAAACATGGTGGGATTCCAGTAATTGGAGGTTCATCAGAAAAAGGTACTACT
The DNA here is from genome assembly GCA_018584345.1 of Thuja plicata. Taxonomy (NCBI): domain Eukaryota; kingdom Viridiplantae; phylum Streptophyta; class Pinopsida; order Cupressales; family Cupressaceae; genus Thuja; species Thuja plicata. Next base: position 1,526,665 of record MU225477.1, on the reverse strand, counting down.
CAATCGCATACCCTTGCAACTTCATTTATTCTAGCTTAAAATCCATTTCTAGGTCTTTTCAAAGAACTAAGATTTAATCTGAATCAAGTTCCATGCCCACTGGTGGGGATGGAATGGATAGTACTAGTGGTCTCAAAAGGTCATTAATAGTGTACATAAAATTATTGCATCCCAGAGATCAAGGCAGTGTAAAGAAGCAAAAGGTTATGACAATAATGCCAATGGTGTCAGTGACTATGAGTGCAACAACGGCCACACCTTCGGGACAAATCCCTCCAAAAAATCCAAAAAATCTACTTGTAAAGGGTCAGGGTGTTACTAGTACTAATACTCATGGTGAAATTATTAGAACCACAGGTGGAGGCTCATACGTCACTGCAAGTTTTATTTCACCTTTCAAACATTCAGTTTTGTCAAAAAACCCTAATTTTCATTTCAATGATTTTGTAACTAACTTTGAACAAACAAAAAATAGGAATAGAAAAAATACTATGACATTGAAGAGGGATTCATTTGATACAGCTCATGATGGAGAACCTGCATCGAATGGTTATTTCCCACATATGACCCAAACAAAGAAATGATGGATTTCATGGTTTTTATGCCCGCATTTAGAGATAACAATCCACCAAAGAGTCAGATAGATCCATCTAAATTTCAAGTTAGCACCCTCCAAATGGATTTACCCAAAATTAAAAATATGGACAAGATAAATGTGTCAAAAATGACCAATCAAGTGGTCTATAGTTCAGTGATGAAGTTGGAGAGAGAGAAAGGAAAGATTCAGGGCAGAATAGAGAAGTTATATGCAGACCTGGCAAATGAAAAGGCAAAGGAGAAAGCAGTAGATAATAGGTACAAAGAATTACAGAAAAGGATAAAAAATTCATCCTCTAAAGACGCAATTAGACAACAAGAACATATGGAGGCAAAACTGAAAATTGTAAGGGAAAAATTGGACGAGAGCAATACAAATCTTGAGGATGAAAAAGCCTCTTCATTAAATTTATAAAAAATCTTGAAGATTGTGGCACATATAAACAATAACTTAAAGAAATAATTGGAGGATGAGAGGGTAAAATCAAAACAGTGGGAAGAGAAATCAAACCATTGGGAAGAGGAAGAAAAGAAAATAAAAAATAAAAATAGAGTGAACACCAGTTGTTAGAATTGAGAGAAGAGCTAAAGAAGGCAAATAGTACAATTAAAAATTATGAAAATATCTTGAATGACCAAGTGAAAAATACAGTAAAGAAAATAAAAAGAGACCTTTGGGGGAAAATAAAGGTGACTGGTGATAGGTTGTGTGATTGATTTGAATTGAATGAAAGTCTTATAGATTTTTTTTGGAAGCTCAAAGAGCACATTGAGAAGATCAAAAAAATTTGTCAGAGAGAGAAAACTGCAAAACAGATTTTGCATTAAATCAACACAACTAGTGATAGGCATTTGACAAGCAAGGGAATTCGTGACCACATTTGTGCATCAATAAAAGAAAACACTATCTTTCAAAAATGTCAGAAACTAAAGGAAGTAGAGGAAACTCTTGCCTTATTTTAGAGAAATCTCGCCAAGATGAATCAAACAACAACCAAAATGATAGGTATTTATTTGCTGAGTCCTGGTCCTAGTAACTCATTAACAAATTTCATTGGAAGAGAAGGTTACAAAAAGAGGTTGGAGGACACAATGAGGACTACTTTAGGAAAGCTTCCTTAGGACACAACTCATGAAGGCATTGCAAAGTACATCAAACCATTGACAAATTTGAATGCAGTACTGGAAGGATCATTGCTTTCAAGTCACTCTAACAAGTATGAATGGTTGAGGAGGTTGTAGGTCTTTTACTATAAATTGACAAATATTTAACTTCCAAATGATGTAGAGTGGAGCATACTAAACAAACTGGCAGAATCATCTCGTCAATCATAGTATGTGAAATTACTTTCAGTTTTAATCATGTCTATATTATTTTTTTATTGGCTTGAATTGAGTTAAAAGTAACAAGTTTGAACTTTGTTTTTTTAATAGGATCAATGTACAAGATGCTATAATTCTATTACTAATTTACTAAACCATCCTGTCAAATGCAGAAATGTAAAGTTGTAGAGATGTTGTACTGGTCTTGACTCTTAATGATTTTGATTTTGAGACTTCACATTAGGCAAATAGACCTAAAGATATTGTTTCTCCCTTATTTCTACAAAAGAGAATTCACGGTCATTTTCTAAGGGTAATGAAATTGAAATTGGGTATGGACTCTTGAGTCATTATTCATAGTCAATTAAGTTTTGCAAACATAATCACACAAAGTTGTGTTCTTACTACTATTAATGAATGAATTGTTACATTGTTTCATATTTGTAAATAAATTAATAAGAATCTCTATTTCTAAGAATTTTATCATATTAATTGCTATGTTTTCAAAAAAAAAATCTTTAAGAATTGTACCATATGAGCTGAATAATGCAACTAAAAACCATTATTAATTGTAGAATTCATGAGATTATCAACCAAATTCATATTTTTGACATTGGAATATGATATTATGCATGATTGATGATGGGATACAGAAACTAACAGTAGACTATAGGAAAAATTTTAATAAATACCTAGGACCTGCTACTTCTACAGAGGTTCAAGTTACCACATCATATCATTATCAGGATCCTTAGATTCATCCCGATAAACTTAATAGCTTCCTTGGTTCTTTGATATGTTTTCTTCACTCTGCATACCTCCGCTTAACTCAAGTTCAATACTAGCATTATCAGTACTTGTACATGAGTCAATGACAATCACATCATTGTCTCTGGCACTCCCACTTTGGTTTGAAATGTTTCCTAGCCCTCTTCTCTTACATTTCTTCCTCCACAATTTTAGTGGTTTGGAGTTCCTAAAATCTTAGCTTTGACTTTAGAAACCCCAAAGCACTGAAAAATCTCTCATCTTCCACCGACCCCAATATCGGGTTCAGACATAAATCAGTAAGCTTGGAAAATTCTGATATTTAATCAATCAACATTTTTCTCTCAGCTAGATATTTCAAAAGCCTTGTTGTTGATCCATCTTTGTGGGGGTTCCACATAATATTATATTGTTCCCTAATTATCTGTGAAAAATGACCTGATTTCTCTCTCAAACGAGATTCATCGAAAATTCCATTTAGAGTTATTCCATTTGACTCTTTGGTTTTGCAAAAATGATCTATCAAAGTTAGTAGCTTAGTTTGATAATCCTTCAAATTGTTGATACTCCAATATCGAGGAAACACAATTGACATGAATTCTAGTAGTTTGACTTTAGAGAATCTTTCTCTAATCTATGTGGAAAGATCATAGGCAATGCGCTTCACAGAAGCATTTACAGACTCAACGATCTTGGTAATGTATTCACTTTTAACACTTGATATTCTCTTCCTATGGTTCCTTCCTGGTTCCTCAGACTCGACCCTAGAAAAGTAGTACATTGGTATCTTAACTCCGTGTACTTATGCACATAACTCCCCATTTGCACCAATCTTTAAAAAGTTGTCTCGATTGTCCAAATCTGTGATTTTAATCCAGCTGGCAAATTTTACATCATCACATGATCGATAGAGATTATCGAGCATCATGCATGTTAATTTATGAAGTATAGCATATTCTAAAATATGCATTTCTATTTTCTAGGCCTTTTTCATTATATTTCTCATTTCCTCCAGCATAGGGAGAAGACATGCTAACATTAAGAGTGTCTCTACATTACTTAACCTTCGCAATAGCTCAAGAAATTCGGGTAGCCCTGCTTCTTCATGACTTGAGTTCATTAGACCAAGTAACAATTCATATTTTGAAAAGACTCGATGTGCTGGTCCATCACAAGAAATCCATATAGTATCATTATCCTTTAGAAGCTTTTTCTTGTCAGTTAGTCCTTTGGAAAAGTGTTGAAATTCCGTCAATCATTTTAGACTTCAAAAAAAGTGTTGGTAGAGCTCTTTGATTAAAACTTTAATTTTTTTTTGTACTGGATCAGAATGCTTGCTGACAACTACAAAACCTAGATTCATTCTGTGGGCCATGCAGTGAATGGGAATAACATAGGATGCACAAGAAGATTGTATCTTTGTGCAAATACCACCCCTGTGGCCTTGCATTACTGATGCTCCATCCTCTCCAACACACACCAACTTATTATCAATTGTCATGTCATTTGTACCTCCATATTCAATTAGAGAACTCTTTACTAGTTCAAATAAATTTTCCTCTATCACATTATCCTTCATTTTAGCAATAGTTAGTAGATGAGGTTGGCAAACAAAATTGTGTATAGTATAAACATGTGTGCATACCCATGAAGTATTATCTACTGCTGTAACCTCATCTAAAGACAATGCAATAAAATTTGACTCTTTAATTTTTGCCTATAGACCCTCTTTTTCAGCCTTGGAAAGACAACTTGCCCATTCCCATCCACTATCTACTGACCAATGATTATTAGAATAGTTACAGAATTTCAGAAAGTGTTATAAAGAACTCAATGGTGGGTAGTCTATCACAGTACACCCTCTACTCAAAATATTAAAGATAACACTTAACTGAACAACTTTTCCTATTAGTTCTACTTCCAATGCTTTTCCAAAACAAGTTTCAATAGAGCCTTTAACTTGAGCAGGCTCATATCTATATTCTGCTGAAATTCATATAATTCTGCATTCCTAACATGCAAATATTCATCCTTTGTTTTCCATGTTATCACTGATTTTTCAACTCCATCTATTGTTTTATTTTCATAAACTTTACCCATATGCTTCTCTATGGTGTCAACTTTTAACTGCAACCTCTTTTCCTTCTTATTTATCTTGGTGCAAATCTTACATCTGCATTCTACTGGAGGCTTCCCTTCAATTGGATTTTCCATTGGTTCAATGAATGGATACTTTGACACCCATTCTATTTGCAAATTCCTCGACAATTCCCACTTCTAATCATTTTTTGATTCCCTATCCTTATTTAAATTATTTTTTTCTTTTATTTTCCCTGCATCATCATCATCTCTGACATTCTCAGTCTCATCCAAGTTGATTATATCATTATTGGTACTCTATTTATTTAAGTGAAAATATTCTTCAATTTCATTGTGATCTGAGATATTAGGTTCTCCTACTTCTTTAATATGTCGTGTAGTTCCAGGTTGTGAATCTTCACAATCTACTTGTGATGAAGCAGATTCCTGATTTATGATAGAAAAATTTGCAACACCATGAGAAAAGTACAATGATAAGGTTCTACATTTTGTTGGCCTCTAGGCTTTCCCCACTTGCAAGAGCCTTCACCTTATTCTTGCTCGACATCTCCATCCTCCGATGACTTCCAGTGCAAAAAAAAATGTTAAATTGTTGAAGAAGTGACAATAGACTGTGTGTGTGTGTGATTCTGGATTCATTGGCTGTAAAATCATGTCTAAGGTCTTCCTTCTCACCACTGTTTGTTAACTTGTTACCACTAAATAATAATGAACTCAAAATTACATAGTCCCAGAATAAGTATCACTTACCTTTGCCTCAAATTAAATTGCAGTCACGACTCGCCAATGCAGTATGTAGTTGCATTCAATAGTCTGAAACTTTGCTATCAATCAAATAACGATATCAGAATATTTTTATACTAATCCTTACTTGGAAAATTTCATGGGAGGTATTAGGTATGCATATACTTGGTGAAGCCTGCGTCATTATAACACGTCTTTTGCTATTTCTGAGGTGATTATGGGTCGTCCAATACCTTTGTATGATTAATAAATTTGACTAAATTATGTCAGTTTGAGACACGCATCTGCAAAATGCCAGGCGAGTTTAGGGCTGCCTATAAATATATATGTACAAAAATATTGGCGAATATAGACTGTCGATTTGGGGTTGAGCTTAGAAAATATAGGTTAATATTTTAAATTTATCAGGACCAAAAATTATATTCCATTGGCGATAATGTGTAAGAAATCGAGAAAATTAAATAAACTAATGGGCGATGGGCTCGGGAATTGGAACCAATATTAATAAATGTCAGGCGATAGGGTCAATCCAATATATAAAAAATATTCGCCAATTCGTGGGTCACCGACATGCGACATTCGTCATTTGGCCAATAATCACAACTAAAGTTTTTGTTGATCAAGGGATAATAGAAGTGTTTCATTGACATTTGGGTTAGATTTATTTGTATGCACTAAGTATGAAGGAACACCTAGACTAGGGTCTGAAGAAATAAAGATACAATAGAGGAATCACATTTCAGGAGAAAAAATTATCAAAAAAAAATGAAGAGTAATATATTAAAATAAAATTATAGGAAATTGTGAGGGCTACAACCATTCATTGTCAAGAGATCGTATCACCCATAGGGGTTAGACAATGATCGCATAAGTGTACAAGAAAATGATTCTTAATTGTTTAATTTAAAAGGCATCAAGATCAAAGGATGATAGCTTGTAAGGAAAATCTTTAAACATAGAGCTTAAGGAAAAAATTTGTCATTGTTCAAGAATTTGATCTGGTCAAATTATCAGTGAGAACAAAGGACTTTTCATAGGTTGTAGTCTTGATTATTAGATTTGCAGATTATATCCAATAATTATAAAAGGGTTGTATATGTCATTGAAGGAAAATTTTGAATTTAATTGTCAAGTAACATTTTATAGAATTTAAAATATAGCATTAGGTAGTAATCAATTTCCTATTCTAATATTTTCTGGCAAGAACTATGATAATTGGGATTTTAAATTGAAATTAATACTTGATTCTTATGAGTTATCACATTTAGTTATAAAGCATTACATTGAAACAAAAGATGAGTTTACTTTGAGTGTTGATGAAAAGAAAAAGATTGATCAAAATAAGAAAAAGAGTAGAAGAGATTTCCAGATAATTGGACAAAGATTACATGATTTTAGTTGTCAAAAGGATTATGTCAGCCACTACAACCAATCAAGCATGAGACATTTGAGAGATGACAATTCAAGGTACGAGTTAGTTAAAAGTTGTTAAATTATAAGCACTTAGGAGAAAATATGTAAATAAATATTTTGGTTCGGTAGATTAATTTTTAAATCATGTTATAGATCTCGTTAATCAAACAAGGATGGTTTTCAATGAGATAACAAATAAAAATCTTGTAGGGAAGATGTTAATAATTAAACCTATCAAATTTGATAATATTGTTGTGGAAATTGAGGATATATGGATTTGACAATATTATCTATTGATAAGTTGCTCAGTTCATTAAATAATCATGAAGATAGGATGAACAAGTATAATAGTACTTCACTAGAGAATGCATTGAAAATATAAATGACCTTTGGCAAAGGTAGAGAAACAGGAGGAGGAAACTAAAGATTTAGAGGAAAATGAAGATGAAATTTTCAAAGAGATAAAAGAAGAAGTCTTGATCTGGCAGGAGTAAGAAATAAAAAATTCAACAATTACCAGTCATCACAAAGGTTTGAGAGATCTAATATTCAATTGTAATACTCTAGGAAGTATTGACACTTTGCAAATGAATTTCAAAATAAGTAATGAGATATAGAGAAGAAAAATTAATTTTTTTGAAAGAGTCGTCGATCGAAATTGTTATAGATATCACTTTATATATGAAAGTAGTTTAGTGATCAAGATATCATTCTATAGTTTTGTAGATTAAAAGGAGTAGGTTCCAACTAATTTTAAAAATATATTAGCAAAAAATAATTTTAGAAATCTTTTGGGAATTGTAAATATTGATGTCATTAGCAGTAGAAATTAGTGGGGAGTTTTATAATATTCTAGGAGAATCAGATAATTTCTAAGAGATTACAGACTACCTAGAGTTTATTATTGAATAGTATATGTCGACCATGTGATATATTTCTAGAACTCTTGTTTTTTTAATATTGTAGAGATATCTCAGTCTATTCTATACGTTTCTAAATACATCTATATAAGAGGAATATGTAACTCATATTTTAGAAGCAACTAAATAAAGGATTTGGTGGAGTAGGACATCTATCCATTTTACTGTCTTATTTATTTTGTCTCTTCCAACCTATATATCTCTTTGATAAATCAACTAGCTTAGTGAACTATCCAACCAACTAACCTAACTACAAACTAACTATATTATTAAATATAAACCTTATTTCATAATAACCCCCCCTAACGATTACATGATGAAGAAAAGTAACAACTAAACTATATCAGTATTTCCCTAAACTTCCTAGTCTACCAAAAACTTTAAAATATTCAACTCTTCTTCATCAACGTCAACATAAAATTCCTATTCTAGGTAAATGTTTTGAATCTCCAAGTCTTTATTAACATCAACCTAAAATTATCAATCTAGTAAAATGGTTTCTTATCCAACTCTGATCACATTAACTCTTTGTATGCTTCCACATTTTGGCTATAATAATAGACATTCGAAAAGAGAATAATGTTCAATTATCTCATGGCCAATTTTGCAAGTCCGATGAGGAAGGTACATGTAATCTCTTCATTTTTATAGAAATATTATTGTTAATATGTACAAACATATTAATTAATATGGGGTGGATTTTTATAGGCTATTAGTTATAATCATGTATTTATCTTAAATTTTATGCCATTAATGCTTCTCAAAACTGAATCGCTTAACCACATTCTTATCATAGGTCTCTCAAACCAAATTTTGATGAAGCGTCATTAACCTTTGTCACAAAATCAACTATAATGTGCACTCAGGTATCAAAACAAAGAGCATGATTGAGTACAGCACACATATTAACTGTGTATAACAATGCATCAAAAACTCTATACTCAGTTTGAGATAGATCGCATGGTAACTTGATGTTATATTTGAATGAAAAAACTCAATGGTCGTGTGTGTGTGTGTGTGTGTATATATATATATATA
>MU225477.1:1486503-1514796 GCA_018584345.1 Thuja plicata | reverse complement strand
GTATGCACACACACACACACACACACACACACACATATATATATAAGATAAGAAAATGACTACATCCAAAGATGATGTTGCAAAGCAACTAGTGATGTATTTGAGGGTCAGTTTGAAGTTTATATTTCATGACAAATTGCTCTATGTTTCTCCTCTAATGGATGTAGATGGCTAAATAAGTTGAAAAAATTCTACTGATGATCTTTAACTAATTTTTTTAAGAAAAATAGAAAAACATGGGTGAATTAACATTAGAAGTTTAATCCATATATATTTGGGACTGATTTTGGTGATTGATTTAATTGTTTTCTAAGCTCCACTCAGTTGCAGGATCTTTTCTCTTAGATTTGGTTCTTAGGTTTTTTCCCTAATCACCCTTTACCCGTTATTGTTATGCTTTATGCCTTTCTATAGGATTGAATGGTCTCCTCTTGTGTTTATAGCCTTTACTTTGATTTTATGATGATAGGGCAAGGCCATTGAACATAAAGTGTTCCATCATCTCAGCTACTTTGCAATTCTAGGTCTTGCCTTTTTTGTGGCCCTGAGCGCTAATGGGTCTTTTTCTTAGTTGACCTTTACTTATAGCTGTTTTCATAAAACTCTTATGGTTTCTCCTATCCAATATAGGCCTGTTAATTTTTGCTATCTCTAATTCATGATTAAAGGGTTAATTTTAACTATGAAATCCATGTATACATGATAAAAAATGCAATATATTTAGTAACCTTAGCAGGTTTTCAATAGATGTTGATCTGAATTAATGGAAATTAAATTTCTATTTGAAATGAAGGCACCTACATGTTAAATTGAAATGTTGGAATTTTTAAATGGGAATAAAAAGGTTTAGTTTGAATTTAATAAACTAGCTTGAGTGTTTTCCAACTTGTAACAAAGCTAATAAGACACTCATATTGGAAAGAAAACTAATACAATAATATTTCACCTAAAACTTATCTTGATTCTTACAAAAATACTGACAAAGATCTTAGCCAAAAGCAAGAATCTATGCAGGTTCCACAGAAAAGTGTCCGAAAATAATCAAAGAGGAAGATTGGAAGCTGGATTCCGATACAATTTTTTACAATAAAAAAAGGAAGAAGATGCTACTAAGATATTATATGTTATTTTGTTTGATATTACTTTGTAAACTGTATATGGGGCAAAGATGAAGGTTTTCTCCTCCGAGCTCTTTTCTATCGGTGTCCCCAATGAGATGGGATTATACATAATTTTAATTTATGAATAATAAGATCTTTAGCCCAAGGGCCTTTTACCGATAAAAAAGATAGTTTATCTACTTATTATTTTGTTTGAAAATTTATTTGAAGGATTCTACATTTGTGATGTTCTTGATGTAGGGTTTTCCTAAAGCTTCTCTAATTGTGAAAGACTTTTCTTGGGCGATTTTAATTCTTTCCAATCGTGGTGGCATTCAAGAGATTCGAGAAAAATATCTCAAAGTCTCTTCTAGTATGTGTTCTAACTTCCCAAAATATTTAAGGCTAGATTTGAGAAGCTTCCAAGGTCTCTATCTAATAAAAAAAACATTATCATCTTCAGTTCTAATAATATTACTTTTCAAGCTCTATATAATTTTTCAAAAGCTATGAATTTTGTAGGACAAAAGAATCATACAAGTGGCATCTACCCAATCTTGGATACCCTCATTTACCGATAAAATTTTGACAACTTTCCTCCCAATTTTGAAGGTGATAAAAGAGACAAGTGTTGGTAAGCTTCTTGCAACAACAAATTTTTAAACCAGAGACCATCAACTTGCCTGAAATGGGTTTTGGATCAATAAAGATTACTATCAATGAATTCAAGAAGTAGAACTCTATTTTGTTAAGAGGAGAGTCTATAGCTACTTTGATGAGGAGAAATGCTAATTTTGTATCCTTCTCCATCAATTCATTAATGTTTCCAATAAAATCTAATATTTTTTATTCCCTACACTCTAAGGGAATATTATTTAGTTATGTCCAAGAGGGAATACATTTAATATTTCAATGTTTCACATTGAAGTTGGGAGGCCACATTTTCATATGTAGTCAATAGTTTTTGAAAAACCAACATATTTGTCTGAAAAAAATTTCTTTACCCTCTTTGATTTGATAATGGCTATGAAAAGCTCTTTAGAATTTTCTAATAAAGCTACATCTCTTACATCTTACGAGTTATCATTTATACATTTATAAAAATCTTCAAGTGAAATAGATTATTTCCAAAACTTACATATTATGGCTTTTTTATAGCTCTTGGATGCATTCTCTTAATGCTTCTTCTACAAAAATCATAGTTATCTATTCTCTTCTAGATTCCACCTTTGGATACCACCGCTTCTGGAATCAATTTTCTTTCCCATCCTTAAGGTTTTGTTTTATATCCTTTCTTTGGCATTTAAGTTGTGGCTCACCCTAGCTTCTATAGCTTTTTCAACCCATATCTTTATGGGATCACTTTTCTTATCATTCACCAATTTTCTCATTAAATAGGGACAAAACCCTAAACCCCTTCTTGAAAATTGTCTCCTTGAATAGGGTTTGACTCTTAAGCCCTTTCCTATAAACTGGTATTTTCTGTTATATGATTCTCTCTCTATTATCATTCGTTTTCATTCTCTCTCTATTACTCTATTGACATGCTTATTTCTTGAGAGTGTATCTTCCATCTCTCTCTTTTTCCATCTTCTATGTTGAAAGTTTCAATCTTGGCCAATAAACTTTATCTTCCTAAATTAATTTTCAAAAAATGATCTTTGTAGTAATTTATTTATTTTATTGAACTATCTTATTCTTTTATCTAGTAAAAAGAATATTTTAGATTTCTATTCATATTTTATTATTTTAAATAAAAAATATTTTATTGTTAATTGACATTAGTAATTAATATTCTAACTTGTAAATGACTATCAAATTTAAAGTAAAAAGTAAAAAATATTTTCGATTAAACGCACAAACGGGTTTTTGGGGGACCCAAAACCCCATTACAAAATGCTACATAAAGATGTTCAAAGAGAGACCCAAAATGAGACTGTGATATAAACTAACAACACCAATAGGAAAATCCCACGAAAAACTAACAGGCAAAACCAAAAACCTAGAACCAAAACAAGGGAAGCCAGAAACAACAGAGCAGCTCTTTGTTGCAAGCCACCATGTCCTCCTTTAGCCCCAACAGGTTACGTACAGAAGACTTCACATCAAGGAGAGCCTAAGGAGAATTAGCCACCAACTTCCTCGTCATTGCTCGAGTCTATTTCCTCGGGCCAGAGGTCTGCACAATCACATCGCTAGCTTCCACATCTAGAATCAGTGGAGAACCAGAACCAACTTCCACCATACCGAGCACTTTGTTGAGACTATCAACTAAGGACCCCAAAATTTCATGAATTTTCTGGGTAAGGAGATTCATACTACTTTCCATGTTGCCCATTCTCTCCATCAAGTCATTGACCTTCTTCTCCAGACCACCTTCATCAGCATTCTCCTTAATACTCTTACCAGTATGAAACTGGTCCTAGATATCATCAAATTTGGCTGCTAGGGCCCTGTACTTCAGCTGTTAAAAAGTAAAAAATTGTTATTAAGATAGTTGATATGCATTTAGTGCTTATATTAAAATGATAAAATAAGTTCAATAATTTGATTTAATAAATTATTTTTATATCATCATTAGATGTTGATTTAAGCTACTAGAAATGCATAAATAAATAAATAAGTAAATGATTCGTAAAAGAGAAAATTACATTTTACTTAGTTCAAAGTTATTTTCTTTTACTTTAGAATAATTTTATTTCATTTATTTTTTGAAATTATAATAAATCACCTACATATACTTTTTACCCTTCATATGATTTAAATACACTTAAACTATAGAAGCATTTAGAAGAAATAAAAGTAAAACTTTCTTATTCAGATTATTGTATTCTAAGACAATGAAAATAAAATAAATATTCGTATAATATGACTTTCTTTCTGAATAAAATTTCTCTGATTATCAAGCTATCGACAGCTTAACAATAAATTGCCATTATATTATCATATTCTCATCGACTATGTTTGATATACTATTTCATTATATTATCATATTCTCATTGACTATATTTGATATACTATTTTTGATATATTATCATCGACTATGTTTGATATATATTTCGTGACACTACATTAATTTATCTAAAGATTTGTGAAAGGCCATTAATTTTTATATTATCATTGTCAGTCCTACATTGTTACTATCGAGCGATTAGAAGTTATTCTTTTGGAGTATGGATAGATTCCATAAAAAAAAAAAAAATTTGAGCTTGGGTAGAAAGTCAACTAACCAGAGATTCCACAAATAAGTAAATTGCCTGTGTCGACTATAAATAGAAGCGCGATTAAACTTTTTTCTCAGATAATAGATAACTGACTACACAAATGGCGAAGGTATACGCATACGTGCTCTTGTTGTTGGTCGTGTCGTCTACTGCTTTTGCCTGTGATAAAATTCTTTCTTCTTCTTCTCTTTAATGAATGTTGATTTACTAAATAGATTCTTAAATACTAATTTGGAATTTGTACGTAATTAAACACATACCAGTAATGTTAGTCCATGTCTAGGCCATTGCCCATTTTGTAGCAGTCTTTATTCTGAGATTTGCGATCCTTATACCAGTGGGTGTCATAATAAGTGTGTAACTTATGATGGTGTCGATGATGGGGGATGCGTGTACGGGGATTTCTCAATATATTGCATCTGTACTAACGCATGTTAGAATAGCAATGCTCCAAATGGACTATGCTTCTTACTGGGCTATGAATAAAAAAATAATTTTCTTATTGGACTTTGATAAGAGTAGATTTTAATTTTTAAATAATTTTTTTTTTTGATAAATAGTGCCTTTTCAATTAATAAAATATCAAAGTTACATATCCACAAAAAAGGGGCCAGGGGACATAAGAATCACCCCGCAAAGTTCACACGGCCAGGCCGAAAACAAAGTACAACTATTCATAAAAAAAAATAGGCATATAGCCATTATGCAGCAAGAGCAGTGGCAGAAGGAGGAGGATCTTTATCATCAGAAGCCCACACAGCATTGGGGTTGACGGGAGGGTCGGGAAGCGACCACCCATCATCTCTAGCTTCTTCTTTTTCTTCCACCCTGGGCGGTGAAATGGCCAAAGCCAGGCGAGGAAACTTGGAGGAGGTGGCAGGAGGCCAACCAGAGCCACGACTAGAACCAAGAGCATCAGGAGGGGCAGACTGAGCCGGTGCCGGAGACCACCCATAAGAGCGGCAAGGTAGAGAAGCCGAGCAGCGCCGCCAGCCATCGCCGCCACCTCTTGGAGAGTGGGGGCGGGGAGCCTGCGAACGTGAAGTGCGTGAGCGGCGGGCCGAGGAGCTGCACCCATGGTGACAGCCTCTGGGAGGAGTACCTTTAGCAGAGATGGCATCTGGCAGAACCCAAGAAATAGTGCAGGGAGCTTTGCCCCAATGATTGAGCAACTTCTATAGGTGAGCCACCTCAAGGGCCACTTTGTTGGCCTGAACTTGAATCTGCATCATAACATTATTACATATGCAAGGCTTGTTATACAGAGCAACATTCGTATCAAGAAAGCTGTGAGAAAAAATAATAGCATTCCTATATTTCCATAATGCGAACAAAATCTCCATCCTTAAAGTATGCCAAATCAGGGTAAGCTTGGAAGGAAGTCTAGGGGAATCTCCTAAGACAATCATGTGCCAAGAGAAAGGCTCAGGCTGAAAAGGCTTGAAGAAATCATGAATCCACTGCCAATACTGTTGAGCTCTCCTACAAAACTAGAAGATGTGCAAAAAAGATTCAGGGTGACCACAGAAGTGAAAATGAGGGTCTTGAACACCTAGATGTTTGAGCCTAGGGCCAACTAGGAGCCCTTGAAAAAGAAGGCACCACACAAAAAGAGCCATCTTTGGCTCCGTAATGGCAACCCAGATGGTTTGAAAGTGAGAGCTCCAGTGAGATGTTGCTAAATGAATATGTCATCTCTAATTAAGGGTATCTATCATCGAAAGATGAGGAGATAACCACCTATAGCACAACCATGGCTTAAAATTGCTAAAAGGCGTGGCAAGGTACCATTTCCAATCCTTCCACCAAGGCCTGACAGAATGAATGCCAATTTTATGAAGCAAGTTGGCAAGAGTCGCAGAAACCAAAAGATCAAAATTCGAGCGACCGGAATGAGCCAAACGATACTGCACCTGCATATCCTCCCATGAATGGAGACCCATAGAAACTCTAGAGAATAGGTCCTTGGGAGTCCGGATGCCACGTTTGAAAAAATGCAGAGCACTAGTCCCTTGAGTCTTAGCCAAAGGGATGCCTTGAATAGAAAACAACGGAGACCACCAGAGGCTCTATTGATTGAAAGATAGACCATTGCAAAAGGCATCACCATCCCATTGGAGCCAAGGCTTAAAATCTTCCCAAGCTTTCCAAATGCTCTTGATAACGAAGGTACCCTAGATTTGAACAAGTTCCTTCATAGTGAGCAAGGTCTGGAGACCAATGCTTTCCAGGTCGGCCTGTGAACTGAAAAACCCAAAGAGATGCAGTGCCGGACAAGAATTTTCTAGGCCTCATTACCCGTAAGAGCATGCATAATCCACTTTGCACAAAGAGAAATACCCTACCTCTGAGTGGAGAGAAGGTCAAGGCCACTAGAGTCACAAGGAAGGCAACAAAACTCCCAGGCTACCCTATGAAAACCATGGCCATCAACACGAGAGGCCCAAAGAAAATCTCAGAACAAACACTCCAGCTTGAGGTAAGAAGCCTTTGAGGGAGCCCAACAAGAGGAGTATTAGACATGTGTTGTAGCCAAAACTTTGGAACAAATCTGAAACTTTCCAGCAAGTGAAAGAGGCTTGCAGATCCAATATTGCATCTTTTTTTCAATCTTGGCAATCACATCATTCCATAAATCCACAGAGGAGCCATGGAAAGCAAAGGGAATACCTAGGAAATCAAAGAATTCCCCATGCTGGACCCATTTCTAGCCAAAATTGTTAAGCCAGGTAGGGGCTGGAAGAAAAGACTGTCTAAAGCAAAGGGTTTTAGACCATTGAATTGCAGATCCAAAGGCTTGACAAAAGGTGTCTAGGCACTGCAAGGCATTGGATATGTTCTCCTCATCCTCAATAAGAGTGAGAAAGGAGTCATCAACAAAGTGGCCATTAACAAGCTGGGAAGAGGAATCAGGAAGAGCAATGCCACGAACTAATCTAGAGGAGATAGAGTTGGCAAGAAAGTAGCCAAAGCCTTCAGCAACAAGCACATACAAAGCAGGAGCCAGCGGACAACCTTGCCAGATGTATTGAAAAAGCCCAAAAGTATAAGATTGGGACCCATTGATGGTAATGCAAGTAGAGGCATCGCCAAAAATCATTTCCACGGACTTTAAAAAGTGAGGACCGAATCCAAGAGCTTGAAGCATAGCCAGAATAAAAGGCCATTCAATGCGGTCATAGGCTTTGGCAACATCAATTTTAAGAAATAGGGTAGCCTGTTGAGAATGGTGAGCCCATTCCATCCCTTCCCAGACAACAATAATGTTGTCAAGAATATACCTGGACTTAATAAAACTAGTTTGCTCAAGGCGGACAATAAGAGGAAGGAGATGTCTGATCTTAAGGGCTAAAGCTTTGGCAATTAACTTGTATGAGACATTCAACAAGGTGATGGGCCTCCAATTGTAGATATCCTCTGGATCACCAGATTTAGGTGTGAATTTGATATTTCCTTTATTAATTAAAGTACCCAAACTTTTATTGTGAAAGGCCTCGAGATAGACTTTGTGTAGGTCAAGACCAACATCATCCCAAAAATGTTTTTAGAACTCATAGGGGAAACCATCGCATCCTGGAGATTTATCATTGGCCATATAGAAAGTCGCTTCTCTAAGGTTAGAGATGGTAAGCAATTTCTCACAAAAGTCATGCTGCTCGACCGCTAGGTGGTTTGGAGTAACAGCAATACAAGCCTTTAGAGCCTCTTCCCGAGCTGCAGAATTACCTTGCGAGGCAAACACTTGTTCATAGTGCTGAACAAAAGCTTGCAGAATGGTCGGAAGCTTCATAAGTGTGTCAGATCCTTGCTTAATCTTTTGAATACCAACATTGGTATGATAGGCTTTGAGAGAATGAAAAAACTCCTTAGAGGCCTTGTCGCCCACCTCCAACCAATGGAGGTGAGCTTTGATTTGAGCTCCATGAGCAGCATAGGCATTAGCAATCTGCTTCTCATGACGGAGTTGGGCCAGCTCAAGTTGGAGAGTAGAATCAAAGGGATTCGAGGCAAGAAAATCAATAGCATTGCGAAGAGCCTTAGTGTTAGCTTCATAAGCACATTTTTTGTAACAAGCTAACTGCCGGCCATAAATGCGAAGAAATCTAGCAATGCGGGTAATGGCATCATTCCACCATTGAATCCAACCAAGATGAGTTTGGGGCCAAGGTTCTAAATTCCAGACTTGAAGAATGTGAGCAATAGTGGAAGTATGCGTCAACAATGACATGTTGAGATAAAACTACATGTGGGAAGCCCTTCTGGCAGAAAACTGCCAAGTGATGGAGAAAGAAATAGGGAAGTGGTCTGACAAGGTAACATCTATCAGAGGAATGATAGGTAGGCCTCGATCTTTAGAAAAGGAGAAAAAATATTGAGCCGTTATCATAGCAGTATCGAGCCTCTTAAATATACAGTCAGAGCCAGCTTTGAAATTGGACCAAGTATGCCAAACCCCACCCTATTGGTGGTGGTTAGCATTGGGATAAAAAAGGCCCAATTTATTATGGATGTGATACTAGGATTCTCTCTCTCTAGCTGTCCAGCAAAAAGGTATAACTCCTTCCTTGTTAGAGGCCAGCTCAACCATATTAAAATCCCCACACATAACCCAAGTGGGGGGAGGCAAATTGTCTGCCAGCCAGCGCCAAAGTTGAGATCTTTCAATAGCATCATTGGGGGCATAAACATTAATGACACCAAAAGAATGATTATGAAAAGAAAGAAAAATCCAGGTGACACATTGCATCAGATCAGAACCATAAGCAATAATAGAAGAACCTTTACCAGCTTCATGCTGAGAAGAAAAAACAATGTCGTCCAACCAAATGACACGACAGGCAGAGTTAAGAAGAAACCCAGATATCTTAACCTCCTATAAACATAGCACTTCCAGACTGTGAAGTCTACAGCAAGTATCCCGCACATAGTACTTTTTGGAGAGGTCAGTTAGACATCACACATTCCATGACAAAAAATTCATAAAAACTCTTGCATGGTTTCCTCGTCCCTAAGAGAGGAGAAGCTATTCTGCAAGAAGGCTGGTACAGAGCCAAAACTGGGGAGTAATTCACCAAAAGAGGTAGACCATCTTTGTTCTAGGTCATCCGTGTGTCCATCAGGACTGCGAGATGGACGTAAAGGCTGGGAATAAACTGAAGAATCCATTGGCGGTGCGAGCACCACTTCAGGATTGGAAGGCTTTGCTACAGGGCTTTTCCCCTGTATAACAGGGTTTGAAACAAACGGCGGTGGTAGATCACTGGAAGAAGGAGATTTTCCAACCAATGGTTCTGAAGGTGACACCACATTGGAAGTAGCTTGTGTCAACTTGGAGCTCAAGGCATTCCTACCTTTTTGTGAAACTGTAGTCCATTCTTCTTTTTTTTGGCTTCCGAGTGTTTGGTCGTTGCTTCCTTTGGCAGAGACTTAACCCGAGGGGTTGCTAACGGACAATCCTTAATCTTGTGTTTTTTTGATTGACACTGATAGAAGTTGTTGGGTAAGTTCAAATATAGCACTTTTTTAGAAATGGTGAGGGCACCAATCTGAATTTCAATAGTGTCTTTGAGGTCCCTAGAAAGGTCGACCTCAACACAGACACGCTTTTGGGGATGGGCACTAAAAAATTTGTCATGTTCCATGACAATGAACTTACCAAGGGTTTTAGCAATGGACTCAATGAACGGCCAACATGGCAAGGGGAGACTAGGAAATTTGACCCAAAAAGGAACCCTAAGTTTCTTGTCGTTCGAGACGGTGAAGTCTCAAGACCATTTATGAAAAACAAGCAGGGAAGACCTAACAGTCCAGGGTCCGCAATTAAAAATTGCTTCCACCTGAGAAGGGTTAGAAAAATGGAAAAGAAAAAAAATCTGGTAAGTTTTTGCACACCATCAAGGAGGACCCCATGAGGGGTCCAACTCTTGTTAACCCAGTCTTTGAGGATACTTTCAGGAGGAGTACGACCCACAAAATATCCAATCAGAGTATGCTTTTCCTACCATTCACATGCAGAATCAAATTCTTGTAGATTAAGAATAATATCAGGGTTACCTCGTGAAAAACCTTCGAGATGAAATTGCAAGGATATTTGTTCAGAGGAGGCACCATGGTTGTCCGAAGCTTCAACTCGCGCACCAGCAACAACTACTGGGCCGAAGTTGGCCGGAGCCATACTAAAAGCTAACCCTAATGCAAAAATCCCACAGTAAATGCGGTATGACAGATGGAAAGCCTAGAGCAAAGACACAGACAATACGTCGTACACATGAAACCCTAGCAGAGCACTTCCCTTCTAGTTTTCTACTCGTTGGCAGATCTATTTTTAAATAATTTTCTTGAGGGATAATGAAGGAAAATCAACTAAAAAGAAATGTGATAGAGGGGCATGCAACACAATATTGTCTGAATGAGATCAAACAATTTTAATGTTCCTTTATAACTCCTAACAAAAAGTATTTACTTGTTAAAATTATTTTTTCTAAGAAAATTTACCCATGGATTTCATCTTAAATTTCTCAACAAAAAATCTTTTTGCAACAATTATCAATGGCTGGACTCCATCAACCATACACATGTTGGAATGGACACCCATAGTAAGTAATGCATTCTCTATTATTATTGGTGGGATCAAGACATCAATGCAATGATGAACAAATGCTTCAACCTCAAATTTGTAGGCAAGCATTAACACATCCAACAATGCAATTGTTGTCTCACTTTTGAGTTTTCCATTGTACATAATGCTTAAAAGATCCATGAAGGCCTCTAGTTGTTTTTCAATCACCCAAAAGTTTCTATTTATTCAAAATTTGAACACCTAGTTTTAATTATTTATTACAAATTTGTCATTGCCTATGTATGTTTTAGGAAAAGCATCATCTGAGTACACATACCTACACTACTTAAATGAAGAGTGATAACTCTTTTCTTAGATTAAGTTGTACCATTTAAGAAAAAGCTTCATTTAACAAGAAAAACTTTAATAAGTAGGAGGTATTTTCCACAATATGTCAAATTATGATATTACTATTAGAATTCAATTATATAAATTTTTAAAAGAATTCAAGTAGTATTATTACAAAATATTTTTTAAATAAGAAAAATAGTTATAGAGTTCAAAGACAGTGTTGAACTTATACAAGGTGTAGTCTAACATTTTATAAATGTGGGCTTTTCATGCAACTAATATTGTTGAACTCACACTTGGATTAATATCTATGACTAAGGAAAAGAAATCCATGTTGGTAGTAAAATCATTTTATTTCAACCATACATCAAACAAAATATTATTGAAGAGGTGATCCAAATAACATAGATAAAGGTGTACGGAAAGGGTCATTAAATAGAAGAGTTGTTGAAATGGGAGATAAGGATGATCTATCATAAATAAAGTCAAACATGATTTCAATTCATAGTAAGCGGTCAGGAAAGGCCACATTGTCCAATGCGAATGAGGAGTCTTCTTCCGCTTCCATTAATGGGGATAAGAGAATTATCACAGAGTATGTTGTAACTTATTAGAGTTTAACATTGTATTTTTGGGTTGCCTTTTTAGGTGAAACTAAAAATATAGTTTAATACTATATGTAATTGAGTTTTCTTGGTGTGCAGCGAGATTTAGAGAGATTTAGAATCTATATAGACAATGGAATTGCATCTCGAAGTGCAAAGGATGAGTCTATTTGTGATAGCTATTTGAATTTCTTCATAATAAAAATCACTTGTACTTTTGAAAAATGAAACAACAGATATATTGTGTGTATCATGTAGTCTATAAAATGTCTCATATCTCTTGAAAATAGCTTTGATTTTGTTGATTGTGCATTACTTTTATATATTTTTTTGTATACTTATTCTAAATATGTGTGTTGCCTAATATCCTTTATTTGTAGTTTGGTGTTAGGTTTAATTTTGTTTTTAATTTTTATCACTATTTACAAAATATGGTTGATCTAGTTTGATATTGGAGGTAGCATATTTTTGTAGGGTTCAATTTTCATGCATAATCTATAAGGGCCCGTTTGGTTGGTGGAATTTGTGCATGCTGGAATTGCCAATTCTAGAATTGAATCTATTCTAGGTTTGTGCTATTCTCAAAATGAATTCTAGAATATGGCTGTCATGTTTGGTTCACCTGGAAGATGACTGAGAAGATGCAAATTCTGTGTTTGGTTCCACACAACTAGAATTGGAATTGGAATTTTGTTTTTGTACACATACACATATATACACACACATATACACACATACACATATATACACACATGTGTATACACACACGTGTATATATACACACACATGTGTGTATGTATATATACACATGTACACACACATATATACACATACATGTATGTATATACACATGTATACACATGTATACACATATATACATGTGTATATATACACATGTATACACATACACATTGTGTATATATATACACACATACACACGTGTGTATACACACATATACACATATATACACATACACATATACACACATGTGCATATAGATATGAGTATGTATATACACATGTGTGTATATATACATACATGTATATATACTATATATATATACATGTATGTATATATACACACAAGAGTATACACACACACATGTATATACATACACATGTATATTCACACACATGTGTGTATATATACACACATATACACATGTGTGTATATACATGTGTATATACACTCATGTGTATATATATACATACATGTATCTATACTATATATGTACATGTGTGTATATACACTCATATGTATATACACATACATACATGTGTATATATACACATGTATACACATATACACATATGTGTATATATATGCACATACACACGTGTGTATACACACATATACACATATATACACACACATATACACACATGTGCATATAGATATGAGTATGTATATACACATGTGTGTATATATACACACATATACACATGTGTGTATATACACATGTGTATATACACTCATATGTATATATACATACATGTATATATACACACATATATATATACACATATGTATATACACAGATTTATATATACATTCTGATAGCAATATAATATTAACACAAAAATGGGAATGAATTTTCCTTCACAAAATAATACTCTCAATTCCAATTCCTAGTCCTGAGGGGGAATTGTGGAATGCTCAAAAAGGCCCAAAATTAGAATTCGCATAACCCTATTCCAATTTTTAATTTTGGAACCAAACAAGGAATTGAACATTTTGGGAATTCGGAAATGCCAATTTCCGTTCAATTCCAATTCCACCCCTCAACCAAACGGGCCCTAAGAGAAAATATAAGGGAGAGAAAAATGTTACATAGATTTTACAGTCTTAGTTTTTATTTGCATCTAACCACATGGTTTGCATGATGGAATATTTTGAGAGATGTTGAACATTTCTTCTTTTACATGCTACTAAAATATCCTTACAAAAATGACATACACTACAACATAATTATGCATTTAGTTCTCCATTTCTAAATAATGGTGACATGTGGGCATGGTGGAGATAGGACCTTGTGACCTTCAACTTTACAATACAAATATTTTTCCAATCAAATTATTTAGCTTTATTAAACTCTTCTTCAAGTTCTATCGCAGATTTTGGATGCCTAAACATGGAATCTTTCTCTAAGAAATGTGCATTGATGTTAAATTGAGAATGAATGTTCTAAACACATGTGAGTCGAGCCTTTAAATGAGATTCTTTTTTCCTAAATTTTTTTTTACCAATGCCTACAATTTTTTATGCCTCCTTTCTAGTCCTTCCTCCAATTTTACTTCTATACTAGTGCAAAAATTCAAAATCAAAACTAGTCATTGATAGCTACACATTTTTAAGGATGATCTTGTTAGAATATTCTAGAATATTTTGACAATTTCTACCGAATTTGGGATTGGTTAGAGTTTATTATTAAATAATATATGCTGGTCATATAATAGATTTTAAAACTTGTATTTTAGAATGTGTAGAGATATGTCATCCTTTTCTAAATGTTTCCAAAGATCCTGATATAAGTGGCATGTTTAACCAATATTTTATAAGCAATTAAATAGAAAGATTTGGTGTAGTACCACATCTATCTATATTAGTGTCTTCTTTCTTTTTTATTTTCCCACCTATATGTCATATCAAAGTCTAGTTGAGAAAGATTGAGAAGGATATCATTTTGAGATCCTCTCACCTTTCATGAAAGAAATCAAGAGGAAGTTGATCAAGATCACCAGTGCAAGTATAATTTGATGGTGTTGTAGTGCCTATGATTTAAAAGTCACTGCAGATTATAAGGAAGCTTGTAAGGGGTCATTCCCTTCAGAGGTTTTGTAGCTATTGACGGATAATAGAAGTGTTTAATTGAGAACAAAGAATTAACAAAGAATTTGCCAGAGGCTGTAGTTGTGAATATTAAATTCACAGATTATATCCAATAATTATAAAAGGGTTGTAGATGTCATTGAAGGAAAAAATTGAAAGTAATTTTAAATTAAGAATTTATATAATTTAAAATATAGAATCAGGCAGCAATCAATTTGTGATTCCAATTTTTTTTGGCAAGAATTATGATAATTGGGTATTTAGATTGAAATTTATGTAATTTCCATGGGGGATCTTCCTCTTCCAATTCACGGCTGCGGAGGACCTCTCCTTTACCCTTTCTGGCTCCTAGCTTTATGGAAAACACCTCCTCACCATGGCTTAGTGGAAGCTGGGGTTTGACCCTTCTACAGATCTAAGCCAGATGGCGCCTATCTAGATCCCCCTCCCTGGGCTTCCTCTCCAGTTTTGGGATGAACAAGTGTTCAAAGGGACTGGGAACTCCTTTGGGCAGTACATCTCGGTGGATCTGGTTACACTCTCCAAATCCTAGTTGGTCTTTGCACGCTTTTGTGTAAATGTGACTATCAATAAAACTCTCCCCAACTTTGCTTTCCTTAAGTCTAAGATGGGTAAGTGGACTCAAGCTATAGTTTATGACAATGCTACCCTTTTTGTGAATGCTACAACTCCAAAGGTCATACTAGGATGGATTGTAAGGCACCTCGGAGGCCTAAGCTTAAGCTAAAACAAATGGTCTCAGAGACGAAGCGCCATGTGGTTTTCTATCCTTCATAGAGACCTGGCAGCTCTCCACTATTGGTGGAACTCCCCACACGAAGGCTTTGGAGTTTCTGTAGGTTAATGGTGTTGGAATGACTGGAGGATTGGATACCAACTTGGTTGTTCTAGAAGAGGGTGAAATACCCTTAGGCAATGAGATAGGATCCGAGGCGATGATCCCAGATTGCAACAAGCAGGAGAACTTTCTTCGTTCAAGCCCTATCTTGGAAATCACATTGATCAAACATAGCATCTCTGATACCACCAGCCTGGTGATGAAAACTGGTCTAGGCACCAGCCCAAGTGCAGCACTATTGTAGATGAAACTCAATGTCTTGGTGTGTGCAAGGAACAAATCTGGGCACCCCCATCTCCTCTGATGATGGGAGTTGTTCTCAACCCCATGACTTCTGGCTTTCCTGCCATTCATGGCTGCTCCACACCCGTTGGGACCCTGAAGAATGGGGAATAGGAATGGCAGATACAACAAAAGAAGACAAGGCTGAAGAAGATCGATGTTGGGGTGGATACCAAGCCTGGGTGGCCAAAGGATAGAGCAAGAAGATAAAGGATCATGATAAATTATATTGCTACAGAAAGGTAGCAGACCCTGGACCTCAACCAAAAAGGTAAGAAATGATTGTTCTATCATGGAATTTAAGGGGGCTCAATAACCCCCAGAAATAGCTTGTAGTCAAGCACTATATTTTTTATTATAAGATCGATATTATTTCAATTCAAGAGGTTAAAATGGCCTATGATAATTTTGAGGTGTTGGCAGAAATCTTTGGCCTAGGGCAAACTTTCTTTACTCTGAGACTCAAGGGGCCTCTAGTGGTATTGCCACTCTTTGGAACCCTTCCAAGGTTAGGGGGGATGCTCTAAGCTTCTCCCACCATCACCTGGTGGTAGCCTTCTCCTTCCCAAAGGTTGATTAGATCTGTTACAACATCTATGCTCCTAATACCCATCAGGGGTGAAGGGAGGTTTGGGAAGAACTAAAGTTATCCTTCTCAAGTTTCCAAGATTCTAGACTCATGGTGGTAGGAGATTTTAATTCTCCTTTGTTCCCTTCTAAAAAATGTGGAGGCAATGTGGATTACATTGATAGCATGGGAGACCTGGCTAGCTTTGTCTCTGATAATGGTCTCTATGATGTGGTGCTAAGGGGTAACCCCTTCACCTAGACTTGGGGGCCGCCTCCTCTTTGGTTGCACTTCCTAGGATGACTTCTGATCATAACCCCCTCATCCTCAAGTGGTTGGATGTTCAATACCCGTACCCCACACCTTTTAGATATGAGATTATGTTGGATTCCCACCCAGGATTCCATGATAAGATCCAACAGTGGTGGTCTACTCCAATAAAGGGCTCGGCCATGTTTCGGTCACTTCAAAGCTTGAGCTCATCAAAGGGGTTGTTAAAGGTTGGAGTAAATACACCTTCGGAAACATCTTCCATAAGAAAAATGCTTTATCTAAAAAACTGAAAGTGCTCCAAAGGAAAATGGCGAAGGGTGATCTGTCAGGTGTACTGCATACTGAGGAAGAAAATACCAGGAAATTTTAGAAGCAGACCCTAGCTAATGAAGAATTCTTCTAGAAATAGCGCTTCTGGGTGTTATGGCTAAAGGAGGGAGAACATAATACCACTTTTTTCCATCAATCGACATGTAAACACAAAAAGAGGAATTCCATAACCACTCTCAGGAAATCTGGGGGACAGGAAATCTCTGACCCTACTCTACTTGGGAACTTTTCCACTGATCACTTCCTTAGAGCTTTCTCCAAGATAATCTCATTTCGTAGCTCCCTAGAGCTATTATGATTGATGACAATAATATGCTCATTTCAAGGGTCATGGATGAAGAAGTTAGTATGGCAGTGTTCTCTATGGAACCCTACAAGGCCCCTGGCCCAGATGGTTTTCCCCCTACTTTCTTCCAAGAATTTTGGGATATTGTCAGTTATGATGTTATACGTGTGGCCCGGGACTTCATCAGATGCAAAATTATCATCAAGAAACTTAATGATACCTATATTGTCTTGGTTCCCAAATGTGTTCAGCCCAGAGTCATGGAGGACTTCAGACCTATAAGCCTGTGCAACACTCTTTATAGAATCCTATCTAAAATCATGGTTAACCGCATCAAACCTCTACTCAAAAAATTATTAGCCCCAATCAAAAGGGATTTGTCCCTGGCTGACAAATTATGGATGCTACCATCACTACTCATGAAATTATTCATTCCATTGATCGTAATAAGACTGTTGGGATGGCCCTCAAGTTGGATGTCTCTAAATCCTATGATAAAGTCACTGGACCTTCCGTTACAAATTCCTGTGTGCTTTTGGCTTCTTTGAGAAATTTGTTCCTCTTATTAAGATTTGCTTGGAGACTGTTAGATTCTTAGTTTTGTTCAATGGTAAACCTGGTGCAAAATTTCCCCTGAGTAAGGGCATCTGCCAAGGAGAGCCCCTATCCCCCTACCTCTTTATCCTCCTTGCGAAGGTCCTTGGGAAGAACGTGATGTAGATGGTGCATTCTAGAACTATTGGGGGGATCAAGCCTGCTACCACCCTCCAACCTGTGTTCCTTCAATAGTTCATTGATGACACCTTCTTCTTCAGAGTCTCCTTGATTAGGGAAGTTGGGATGTGGAAGCGACTTCTGGAAAACTAGGATACTACTTCGGGTCAACATATCAACTATCACAAAAGAAGAATGTTCTTCTTTAACACTGACAAGGTTGTGTAGGATAAAATTTTGAAGATTATGGGTTGTCATATTGACTTTCTCCCTACCACCTATCTGGGTCTTCCTTTGACGATCAAAGATTTGAAGAATGAATTCTGGAATACTATTCTTGAACTGACCCAAAGGATATTTGTGGGCTAGAAAGGTAAATTTCTTAGTAGTGATGATAAGCTCCAACTCCTTGGTACTTCCCTCCAAGGCATTTTAGTTTACTTCCTTTCTATTTTTAAAATCTCTGGTGTCATGCTAAAAAACTTGAAAAAATTCAACGCACCTTCCTTTGGTTTGGGTGAGAAGATAAGAAACGTCTCTCATTGGTCCGCTGTGATAAGATCTACCTCCCCAAATCCATGGGGGGATTGGTTTTAAGGAAAATCCTCAACCTCAATAGAGCTTTGATATCCAAAATGGTGTGGAATATGATTCGGGGTACTTCTGATTGGTGCAAAATAATGGAAGCTAAGTATTTAGATGGGGGCCACTACTACAAACTCTTCATATCACATGGGCAACCTAGTGGCTCCAAAATATGGAATAACATCCTCAAATGCAGGGGTATTATGGAAAAGGGAACATTCTAGTTGGTGGGAAATGGTAGGGAGATCATATTCTGGCATGACCCCTGGCTGCCAAACACCATTCTTGGGAACTCTCGATTCTCCTAGCTGAGGAACATCCTAACCCTTGGTTTTGGTTCTTTGGTCTCCAAATTAATCTCTAATGGTAAATGGATTGACCTCATCCCACATATTCATGGTAGACCGGACCTGACCAAACTGGCAACCAATCTCAGTGATTTTCTGCGAAGGGTGCACATCCCCATCATTGACCATCCTGATAGACTGATATGGAGACACACTTAACATGGCGGGTTTTTTGTTAAGTTGGCCTATGGATTGCTAAAAAACAATATTGCTGACACTTCTTTCTGTTCTAAGGTGTTGCAGCCCCAGTTAATCCCTAAATTTAACTTCTTTTGGTGGACTATGATCCATGGTAAAATCATCAACCTTGATAACCTGGTTAAAAGAGGGTTCAACCTTGCCAAAAGATGAAGAGAGCACCAATCATATCATGGTTCACTGTGAGTTTGTTGATGGTATCTTGCGGGAGATCCTATGTAGACTTAACATCCCTTGGGTTTCAAACCATAACATCCAGGATATACTCCTTGAATGGCACTCGCCCTCGCAGCACCCGCTGACAAAACTCTTGTGGAATCAAATCCCACCTATATTCTTCTAGGTCATTTGGAAGGAGCGCAATAATAGGATATTCAGAGACACGTAACTCTCCATTAAGGATGTCTTCTATATTGGGTATAAACTCTTACAGGAAAACCTACTGGTGGGAAAGTGGAAAAGCACTAACTTCCCCCAATTGACTCTGACAACACCAAACTTAGAGCTAGAAAGGAGACTATTCCCTCCTCCACTAGTGCCCTTTTCCCTCTTCAAGTCATGGAAATAACCCAGATTGCCCAGAAAAATATGTCACCCTCAGTCTCCCTCAACAAAGGTATTCCTACTACGTCTAGTTCTATTGGTGGCTCTACCCTTGCAGCCAACCTTAAGTCCTCTGAACCCCACCCTACCCCTATTTCAAGGGCTGGATCTAAGCATGATTTAACCCATAAGGACTCCCCTTAGCCTTCAAAAAAATGCAAAAAAAAATTTATTAAATGGATCGTCCTCAAATTTTTGACACCTAGCATACCAATACTCGTCGGTCCTCTCGACTAGCCAAAGAAAAAGGGAAAAGGGCCATGAAAGAACTGTTTGATAAAGAGGATGTTTTGGTGGACTACCCCAGTAGAGATGATAACCAGAATATGTATGATCATGAGGAGGGAAAGGATACTACCCACAATACTATGGCTGAAGAGGGAAAAGAAGACACCGCCCCTGTCAGTATGATGGAGAACCCTATTTGTACTGCGTGTAATGGCCTGGTGGGGAAAATCAAGTTCTAGATTGCTAGTGTGGAAAATTTGGTGGCTAAGCTGACGGGGGACCTTGCCAACACTAATAGGAGGTTGGCTGATGTAAGAAAATTTTCCCTCAAGGTCATGCATGCCTCTTCCACCACCCTCTATTTACTGAATGAAAAGGCTTCTGATGGGATTGATGGTGTTGAAGGAAACCGTGAACTCTTCAAGTTCCTAAACGAGGAGGGGATGGACCTATTACTGTCAAAGCACTTATGGGATGGAAAAGGATCCTACTAATGGTGTGGAGTGGTTTGGGTTGATGTTTCGCTGCAGCCACCAAGCCCTATAGTTGGGCTAGTTCCATTTATTACAGTTTTAAGCTTAAGACTTTAATTTTTGTTAATAGCCCTACGTGGCATGGTTTCCTTTTTCTGCCGATGAACTTTGGTACTATGCATATGTGTGGTTCTGATACTCCGTGCTACTATTTTAGCTTCTATATTTTGGTTTCTGATAGAGGTAGATGATAATTCCCTGCAATGTTTCTTTTTGTTGCTTTCTAGGCTGATTTAATATGTTGTTAAGTCTGCTCTAGTTTGCTTACTATTGTGCCTCGGGTTAGTACCCTCTTGCTGCTACTTTATCCAAAGCAATTGATTCATATGAATTATCACATTTAGTTATAAAGTATTATATTGAAAAAAAAGATGAATTTCCTTTGAGTGTTGATGAAAAGAAAAAGATTGATCAAAATAAGAAAAAGAATAGAAGAGCTTTGTATATAATTGGATAAAGATTAGATTGTTTAGTTGTCTACAACTCATCAAGCATGGGACATTCCAGAGATGGCATATACGAGCACCTAGAAGGGAATATGAAAATATGTAAATAAAAGATTTTGATTTAGTAGATCAATTTTTAATTCATGTTATAGATCTGGTTAATTAAATAAGGATGATTGTTGATGATAGAACAAAGGAAAAGGTCGTAGGAAAGATCTTAAGAAGTTTTCCTATCAAAATTGGTAATATTATTGTGGAAATTGTGGAATATATGGATTTGACAATATAATACGTTGATAAGTTGTTTGGGACGTTACAAAATCATGAAGAATGAATGAGCAAGTGTAATAGTGCTTCACTTGAGAATGCATTCAAAATACAAATGACATTTGGCAGAGGTAGAGGTAGATAAACAAGAAATCATTAGTTCAAAGGAAAAGGAAACTAAAGGTTTAGAGGAAGACACAAAGGGAATTTTCAAAGAGAAGACAAAACAAGCCTCGATATGAGAGGAGTAAGAAATAAAAACTTCAAAAATAACCAATAATCACAAAGATTTGAGAGATCTAATATTAAATTGTAATATTGTAGGAAGTATTGACACTTTGCAAATGAATTTAAAAAGATGCAATCAGATATAGAGAAGAAAAATGAATTTTTTTGATAGAGTAGTCTATGGACCTTGTTATAGATATCACTTTATTTGAAATTAGTTTAGCGATCAAGATATCATTCTATAGTTTTGTAGATTAAAAGTAGTATCTTCCAAATATTTTCACAAAGATTACCAAAAAAGAATTTGAGAAAATTTTTTGGATTTATAAATATTGATGTCATTAGTAGTACAAATTAGTGGGGAGTGTTAGAATATTCTAGGAGAACCAGAAAATTTCTAAGAGATTACAGACTAGCTAGAGTTAATTATTGAATATTATATGTCGACCATGTAATATTTCTAAAACTCTTATATTTTAACATTGTAGAGATATATAGGCCTATTCTAGACATTTGCAAATAGATCTATATAAGAGGCATATGTAACTAATTTTTTAGAAGCAAATAAATAAAGGATTTAGTGCAATAGTACATCCATTTATTTTAGTGTCTTATTTGTTTGTCTCTGCCCACCTGCAGATCTCTTTGATAAATCAACCATCTCAGTGAACTATCCAGCCAAATAACATAACTAAAAACTAATTATATGATTTAATATAAACATTATATCCTAATAACCCCCCTAACGATTACATCATGAAGAAAAGTAACAACTAATTTATATCAATATTGCCCTAAACTTCCTAGTCTAGCAAAATTTATGGAATATTCAACTCTTCATCATCAACATCGACCTGAACTTCCCATTCTAGGTAAATGTTTTGAATCTGCAACTCTTCATTAGCATCAACCTAAACTTCTCAATTTAGGAAAATGGTTTGTTATCCAACTCTGATCATATTAACTCTTTCTATGCTTCCACATTTTGGCTATAAGCATAGACATTCAAAAAGAGAACAATGTTCAATTATCTCATGCCCAATTTTGCAAGACCCATCAAGAAGGTATATATAATCTCTTCATTTTTATGGCAATATGATTATTCATATGTACAAACATATTAATTAATATGGTGTGGAGTTTTACAAGCTAGTATTTTTATTCATGTATTTTTTAGTGACTCTAGCATCCAACTTATTACAAGTACAGAACAAAAATGTAAATAAGATGTATTTTTTGTGCTTTGCAGATTCTAGAATGTTGAGTTGATGAAAAAGTGTTACCGTGTGTTAAATTAGTAAAATTATTTATATTCTTTAATATAAAGTCACAGTCTAATGTTTGACAGGGATTGATGAAGTTTGACCATAATTGATATACAATTTGTTCATATTGAGCTTGTGGTTTTATAGTATAAAAAACATACATTACTATGTTAGCCTTTATTTTCCTTATTTGTAAAATATGTAGTGTTAGTTCTTTATTTTCAACCTTACAAGTGCAATCATATTCATGGTTGGAACCTGTACACTATTAGTAATGACTCATCTTGCTTGTACATGAAATTACCTAGACTTTCGATGAAACAAAGGTTCTTTCATTATTATCTATCATGTGTGTGCAGTAGCACTCAATACATTTATGTTAATATCCTCCTCCATATTTTTGTTGTGGTAGTTCATTCAAGGATCTATCTTTTATTTTACATGAGAATACCTATGGGTGTACAAGTTTTAAAAACAGTTATGACCTTTTCCCAATTAGATATTCTAAACATATTCCATTGATAATTAATCTATAAACTATTTTTTAAAGGTTGTTTCTTCCACTTTCTAATCCAACACAATTTCTCAAATGATTATTCAATCCACAAATAGTACAAGGATGAAAATCCTAACATCTTTCCATTTTATGTCATTCGCTATGAAAATGAGAACTTTGCATCTAGTACATTCATAAAGCTGATTTCTATGAACTTCTCCTACTTGCAATATCAATTTTATTTAATTTATTGTTATCATATCGAAACCCTTTATTTTTTAACCATACTCCTAGTTCACTTGACTCTATAATTCCTCATACATGTTTTTTCTAATACTTTTCCTTCATATTCTATTATTTTTATTATCTTATAACCAAGATTTCTTGAAAAACATCTTTCTTATTATCTGTAAAGGAGAAAAATGATGCTTAACAGAATAAGAGTGTTTTTATACTCAAATCACTTATCACCTTATATTTAATTTTTAGAGTGGAGGTATAAATAAGATATTCCCCTTTATTCTCAAATGCACAAAGGAAGGATCCAAATTGATCAACCCAGAAAGGATCAATGCATAAATGAATCAATCTATTGGAAATAATAATAAAAAAGGAGATCCTAGGTTTCCCTCTTAAAATGTGTGGTGTGTGAATGTAAATGTGTGATAGATTAAGAATGATTAAGGATTTGAATTGAAATGGATAGGGAAATGTACTAACCTTGAAATATTTTAGATCAAAGAATGCTATTTTTTGGGGTCTGTACTTAGTTTCTAGAAAATCTAAAGTACGATAAAAAAAGGAAAGGCAGAGACGAACAAATCCCAAAAATATTTTTCTATTTTGACTCCGTCTTATGAAAAAGGTCAACCTTGAACCACAAATGTCAATCCTAACCCAATAATATCAACCTTGACCTGCACAGGTCTGACAGAGAATCTGTTCGCGGAGTCTGACAAAAGGCTAAAAAGGGTATCCAGGTATGGTCTCAAATATGCTGTCCCGAACCTGTACTTGCAAGAAAAAAAGGTTTTTTTCTTGGGGGAGAGGGGTTTACCTTTGGAAAACCCTAATTTATGATTTAACCTTGCAATCAATAATTGAAATAAGAATACTAGCAAGTAGTAGAATTGAATCTAATAATGAAGCTATGATATTCAATAAATATGCCAATGTAATTCAAATGTAGCAATTATGTAAATATGAAAGAATGGAATTTAATAACCATAAGCCTCCATGATTGTATTCTTGGAATCCACCTTTAAGAAGTAATGAAAGAGTCTTGAGGATGAACAAAGGATCTTGAAGGAAGATCACACCATCATGATGGCTAGATCTAGGGCTTGAATGATGAATCTTGAATGTTTGAACCTAATCCCTTCAAAGGCTTGAAAGCTTGAATCCTAAATCTTCAATGGAGAAATTGAATGCTTGAGAGGAATTCTTGAACACCTTGAAAGCTTGAAAAGATGTAGAACAATGTATGCTTGAACAAAATCTTGGTTAGAGCTTTTTGCACTTGGAAGACTTAGAGAAAATGGGAGAGAAAGGCTTCCTTTTATATGAAATTAGGGCACAACCTTCTAAGGAGGAAAACATGGGAGAATTAAATTCCAATTAGACCCATGCCCCTAGAAGATGACCTATATTAAATATAATTTAGGATTTTCCGCTTCGCAACCCAAAACAGCCGACCGGGAAGCGGGAAAATGAATTTTTGATGACCTCCGACAACCGAAAGATTTCCAAATTTGAAAGACGAACCCAGGTCAAGGTCAAGGTAAACCCTAATATAGGTCAAGGTTAAGGTTGACCTTGACCCAGGGGGTCAGAACCCATGGAAAAAGTGCCAGGTGGGATAGAAGGTGCCCGGAGAGGCCCAATCAGGGTCCTAAATAGGCATAGAAGAAGGAGATGATGTAGAAAGGAGGGGACAATATAATGGTGGTAAAAAAAATCCCCTAAGGAGGGCTAAAAATTCTTATCATGGAAGTGCTTCCATTTTAAGATGATACATTATCCTCGCAACTAACAAGAGTTCTAGATTCAAGCACATTTTTATCTCCAACCATTAATATAAACTTTTATATCTATTTTGCAAAATTAAAAATTATAAAAAACACTTATTGTTATGAGGGTTTGAAAAATAATAATTCATAAACTATTTGTCACTTTGAAAATTCCAAATAGAAGTAAAGGATACCTATTAAAAAGGTGTTAAAAGCCAACTGGTTGAATTTTACAATACGGTTTTCTCATTCATGGATTAGATTCACAAAAGAAAATGTTGGAATGAGTACATTGTGGTCTATATTACGACCAACACTAAAATCTAATTAAAGATGTTCATCGGAGCTCTCCTTCATGTTAGAAGTCTTGGTGTTTTGATGACATTTCTGCCTCGTAATACTGGGATGAAACATCTTCTTCATATAAATACCATGCAAAAGATTTGATACTTTTCCATCTGATAATTTTTAGTTGTGCAAAATTGAGATCATTGATGAAATTGCAAAGGGCTCCAAAAAAGAATACAATTAAAGCTAAAGATGATATTGTTCCTGTGATGAGATATAACCCCAAGAATATTACCACATCTAGCCTTTTTAAATTTCTTGCAGATTTGAAGCACTCATTAATACTATCATTAAAATACTTGGCTCTAATCTTTCCAAGCTCATTGCTCTCTGAAAGATTTAAAATCCCTTGAGAAAAATCTTGCACTAGCAAAGAACCTTTAGGGCCCGTTTGGGTACTGGAATACCATATCCTGGATAGGGTTAATTTTGGAAGATGCTGCAGTTCAGGAAGATGCTTATCCTCAAAATGAAATCCAGAATATGGGCTGACCCGTTTGGTTCACCCGGAAGATGACTGAGAAGATGCATAAGGACTTTTTATTCTTTATTTTTTAATTTCTTTGAATATGGTGTGTATATATACACATGTGCACATATGTGTATATATACATATTGATGACATTAAGTTGTCATTAGTATGAAAAAGAACACAAAGATCACTTTCAGTAAGCCTACACCGAAAGATAGGACACAAAGCAAACCGAAACAACAGATACTAAGAGATAAACGAAAATGACTAAGTGCAAAGAGAAACTGAAAACACATGTTAGTGTGTAACCCGACAATGAAATTGGAAAGACAAAGAGGAACCTGATAGAGGAATCCAACGAGTAGGGTATAGTACAACCTAAGAAGAGAAACCCAAGCATCACTTCATGCAAGGAACCCGAGAGACAATCTTCTGATCATCAGACACCGAAAAGCAATTACATCCCGCAAAAAGTGGATATGAATTTCCACGTCAAATAAAAAGGATCTATTCTATTTATAGAATCTTGATTTTTTTTTAAAACAATTTCTTTAGGGACAAGATACATTGTTGTAATTGTTTTAATCAGTCTAACTATTTTAAAACAAATAGACAAGGAGATCTAGGTGCAAGTTATAAACCTGATCTTAGAGTTAACATTTTTTTTATCAAAACTCAATGAAGTCAATCCATCTATAAATAGATTATGAAATAATTTATTACATATGCATGAAAAACAATATGAAGACAAAGGAGATCATGAATGAAGCATACGAACACATCTATGGATTAAATTGAGAGTTGCAAGAACTAGAACAACAAAAGGAGAATTTGGTTATCAAGAACCAAGAACAGAGGCAACCGAGAATCAGAAGGTATTATTCAATCACATTAGGTGATATAGTTTTTCATGTAAGCTTAATTGGATCTATATCAGCAATAGGAGATTCCATACACTAGGTCAAATTGTAATTTTCTATCATTCTAGCAAGTGGATCAAAGTGTAAAAATCCTTTCAAGCAAGGTGGACTTAACCATCCAACTATAAATATATTAACTGAGTGCTTAGTAAACAGTGATGAAAAATCTCTTAACATAGTAGACTTTAACAGGTCTCCACTGATACTCTTAACAGGGTAGATCATTAGAAGTGATCAAATTTTAAGCCTTAACTGGCCCCTTCCAATCTGTAGATAGTGAATTTTCGTGGGTGTCATCCCCACCACAGTTTTTACTTCCTAACAGGAGTTTTCTGTGATATCATATCTTGTGTTATGTGTCAATTACTTTCATGAATGTTTCTATGAATGTTAACATGTATGTTAATGTTATGAATTGATATAACTCACATTGATTACATAGCATAGATCAGATTGAATGGATATACAATTGATTACAAAGGTTAAAAGATAAAAGATACAAAAAAAATTAGGTGTACTGATTCACCCCTCTCCTCTCAATACTCACTTCCCATTATTCCAACAATTGGTATCAGAGCTGAGTCTCTTATTGGATATCTGAAAGGCTTAATAGAAAAGATCACATAATGGAGAAGTACATACTTGATAAGAACATTGCGAATAAGAAGATAGAAATCCAAATGTTCTATGAACAGTATTAAGAAGCTAGAATCAATATGAGATAGCTGCTAGATGAAAGAAAGATTATGGCATCTCGGAGTAGTGAAAAACATTACCTTGAAGAAGAAATACCAGATTTCTTTGAGTCATCGAGGTCAACTACAAGCAAAGCATCAGACATATCTGAAGAAAGCATCACACGCCTAACTTAAATTAATCTAGATCTAGTGGCTGGACAAGTCAAATCTCTACAAATCCATCAAGAGACACAAATGCTAAGGATGATTGATGTTATGAACAATGCTAGAAAAGTTGAACAAGAAAGAACACTAGCTATTGATGATAGGAGAGAGATCACAGAAAAACTACAAGAAAAGGAGTCTGAAATACAAAGACTTACTAAGAATCACCATGAGATTAAAAATCAGATTATTCTTATGAGTAATGAGACAAAAAGAATGAATGTAGAACTCATTGAAAGAATACAAGCCATCGGTGAGCTAAGAGAAGAGAATGAGAAACTGAAGCATGAGATCAGAATTCAACAACAACATAATGAGATTATCAAAAGGGCTGAAGAAAGTTGTTAATGTTTGTAGCTTCAGTCGTATGATCATTAGAATATATATAATACATGTTGATTAATAATAATATATTATATATGTTATATTATTATTAATCATATGAAATTTAATATTTAATATTAA
>MU225477.1:1453892-1484254 GCA_018584345.1 Thuja plicata | reverse complement strand
ATGATTAATAGGAAGAGGCATGTCCTTTCTTATAAATAATAATGAATAGACATGTCCCATGAAGGGACATGTCTCTCCTAGCCTCATTCCTAATATAAATGAAGGAGAGATTGTTGCATTTGGAAAAAATACATACAAAATAGAGTGCTATTACATTTGCAGCTATCCTAAAACTTAACAAAAGAAATAAAAGAATGAATGATTTTCTTGATGGATAAAGGAGAGTCAACAACAACACGGATCTAGGCTATACCGAGAATGGAGAATCATCTAATCAAACTGATCCAAAGAATTTTTATGCAAATCCAAGACCAAGAAAGCTATCATGCAATCACTAGGGGAAGCAAGGCCACACATCAAATGTTTGCAGAAGAAAAAGAAAGGTATTCCTCAAAACACATCTTCATTCATAGGATTTTGTTTTAAATTTGATAAGAAAGGTCATAAAGAATATGAATGCAAATACGAGATGAAACAACCAAGGAAAGATACCTACAATGGACAAATACTGTCCTACTTGAAAAATAAATGGGTACACAATTCTTGAATGCTGGAAAAAGAAGGCATGGAGAACTAAAAGTCAAGAAACTCCCTATCAACCGAAAAGAGTTGGTAATCAGTATGTATGGGATTATAATACATGGATAAATTACATATCATGTGGAAGGTTTGGTCACATTACTAAAAACTGTATGAGACAGTGGACGAGAAATTCTAGAGGCTGGACCAACCCTGGAATGACATGTCTACATTGTCATAAAGTTGGTCATCTCAAGAAAGACTGTAGAGACCGAATGACAGAGACAAGCACATTTCCCAATGGAAATACCATTGAAGATATCTAGAGAGCTAGAGACAAAATATGGAGGAAAGATTCAAGAAATGATCGAGTGGGACCAAGCAATGCAATTGGTGATGCCCCATCCAATGGATCCGGTGACATCACCACCTCCACCTAAGAAGAACAAGTATGTATGGAACTGCATTATCCTAAGCAATATTCTACATCAGTTCAATAATATGTTTATGAAATGTAAAATTAGCATACAAAAGTATGCATTGTGATATTACTTGTTAAAATCTGTAAAAATTAGTTTCGGGCAATACATACCAAAATCCATTGGTATACATTCAGAGCTATACTGTCAATATTTACCAAAATTCGTCGGTCAACATGTAAGAGAAAATAGCTAAGGCATTGACCAAGACCCATCGGTATACATGGAAGTTGTGAGTGTTTCTATTGCATTAAAACTAAGATCCATCGGTATACAATGAAGTTGACAAGGTCGACATCGCATTGAAACCGAGACCCATTGGTGAAAAGGTGAAAAGTAAATGTCTTTACCGATGACACCGGTCTTTGAACACCGAGAGGTTGGTGAGCATTTATGATAGCCATTTTAGGGCATCGTCTATAAATATCTGATGGAGTTGAACCATTCTCTACCCATGACAATGAGTAGAGCAACCAGGCGACTTTGTGCAAATTTCAAGATGACCCCAGAGCAAAGGCGACTCAACCCTTGAATAGCGCAAACCGATCAGGACACAAAGGTAGATCATGAGTAAGTAATTGCAGAAACCAAGAACCCTATTTTTAAGCATTCTTCAAAAAATCCCTAAATCAGTAGATAAGAATGGCTTCGACATCCAGAACCTCGAAACTTAAAAATGCAATGAAGAATGAGGTAAAGCTCATTAAAAAATCAATGTGTGAGGAGCCACACTACAAGATTTGTCCTGAGGTTGCATCTCAACCCAACATGGCTGGTGCATTCTCACAAATGTTGGCTAGGGTTTTGTTAGTCAAAGAAATCAGATCATACATTCACTGCAGAATTGCAGAACTAGGAGACTTGGTGGTAGAAGAGACATACAAGAAACTATGCAACGAAGATGGGACTTTGAAAAATGAATACAAACATATTGAGGTTAAGGGTTTGACCAAAGCCCTACTATTCCCTAAATCCTTCAAAACTGAGTGGATTTGGTTAGTGCTTAACCGACTACATAATCATAAACTATGGTTAGATAAACCGAAGGAAATAACCTGAGACGTTACACATGCAGTTACCGACTACCCCATAACCGACAAGGTGAAAGCCTTGAAATAATTTTTGAAAGGTGAGATTGAGAAGAACACTAGAGCCAAAAGTGATGGCATAGGACTGAAAGTGTACACCATTACCAATGACGAGATGAGATTTGGTGCCTATGTACTAGGTTACAAGTTACTTCAAGCAAGTAGACTTAATAGCATTGCATCCGGTGTAGCAGACACCGCATACAAGATTATAAAGAAGGGGACACAACTAGATCTTTCAAATCTACTGCTCAAACAACTGGAAGAGAACCTATGAACAATTAGAACTACAAAATCCAACACATGTAAGTTTGGATCACTGATCATCTGTATATTCTTCTATTTTCAAGAAACTTTTCCATTTATAGGAGATGTCAAATGGGATACAACTAGGCCAGTCACCATACAAATTGGTGAATACATAAAATCCCTAGGAGATAACTTTCACAAAGTTATGGATGAATACTTTGTAAATTTCAAAGATAGAATGGAAAAGAGGGTAAGGATCCCCGTGTAGTTAATTGAGGAATTCAAAGATGATATATGTTTTATGGTTGACACTGACCATACATATATCAAATTGGTTGTACCAAAGATGGCATGGCTACAACCTCTTGAATATGAGGTAAACATTGATCAAGCTACCAATGCTATCAATGCATTGATGAATGAACCCCTTGACAAGAAACAACCTAAATTTGGCACTTATGAAGAGGCCAAGGCAAATATTAAGACAAGATTGGTCGAAAAGCAGTTGAATAGAAAAATGACAAATTGGTCAAAAATATAAAGAAGGTACTGTCGAAAGCAGGTGAAGATACCGAAACACAGGAAGAGGAGACCAAAGTTTAGTCTCCCTTCGATGATGTTAAGAAAGCAAGTGACTTTGAATCTACTGAGTCAGATAAACCACGTCCCACACTAGCCAAGAAACAAAAGACCACTGCAGCTTCAAGAACAAGAATCCAAACTGCAAAGGACTCAAGTCCTTCATCCATGGAAAAGAAAAAGGTGAGAATTTACAAGAGGAAAATGGCTACACAAAAGCAAGGGCCAACAAAGAGAAGGAAATTTTTAAGGAAAAGAGAAGACATAGAAGATACAGAACAAGATGAAGCATTCCAAGAGGAGAAAAGAAAGATTCTAGAAACTATTGATGAGTTATGTGCATAAATTATCAAGTATGGAAATTGTAATGACAGAAAGGTCAAACAATGGTTAAATTTGGACCCATCAGATCAAGACAAGATTGAGGAGGCAATCATTGAGATGATGTGCATATTCAAGTACCTCCCAATACAACTGGCAGACAAAATGCCACAAGAGCTTAATGAAAAACTGCCTTCAAGATGGACGTTTGCACTACACTCAAAGAAACAAATCAGAGAAAGAGTCTTAGTACCTCTTATGACTCTTGAGTCAATGAAAGAAGAAATAACTAAGATGATGGAGAAACATGCTAAATAATTTACACCTAACGCAAGAGGTTGCAAATTTCTACAAGGAAAGCTAGAAGAGCTTGAGCAAGAGAGTATACAAACATGGAGTAGGATACTAAATAGGCCTATTGAAGAGGAAAGTATAGAAAAGGAAGTACAAGATACACCGGGGAGGACAACCCCAAAACACATTGACATAGATGACACCAATGGTGTCACACAGGTAGAGCTGGACCAAGAAGGAATGAATACATAGAGCAACAAATAGGAAGATATTGCTGATGAAACATGGCCAGATACAACTCTGGACAACATTATTGATCACACAATCATTGACATAACCAATGATCCAACACAAGAGATTAAAAAAGATGAAGATGTCACTGTTGTCAAAAACAAAACCAATGAACATGATAGTACATTTGTAGACTCATAGGTAAATGTCTCGGACAACATGCCAATATTGATGTAAGCCATCAATATCATTCAACAAAAAGACAAGACACCTGCAGAAGACTCAAGCATTCCCAAGGATGCTAAAGAAGGAGAAAAGAAAGATAATACTGATGATCAGACAAACATCAGAGATACTCACATTGCAACTCAAACTGATAAAGTTGCAAAAGGAGATCAAAAGAAAATAGATGGAGACACTGAGAAGAAAGATACTAAAGCAAAGGCTAATGAAGAACATAAGAAAACCAATGAAGGAACTAAAGACAATGTTCCCGGGGATAAAGAATAGGTTTCTACCAATGATAAAATGGTTGATGTGGAGACGTCTACACCTAACCGAGAACCTGACATCGAGAAACAACAACAAAGAGAAGCAACACAACACACTTCATCAAGCACAATGGACAAATCTGAGAAATTGGCTATGGTCCTACACTCAAGTGTTACACAAAATAAAAAGAAGAAACCCAAGAAAGAAAAGATGGAAGTCACTCTTGATGAGATCATCAAGATACCCAAATGTGACCCCACAAAATTAGATTATTAGGCACTTAAAGATTATGGAGAAATGTGCCAGAGGAAGGCATTATTGGAGAAGCTGAAGAAGCAGCACAAAGACTCCATGGTACTCCGAACAACTAGGTACATCTTAAGTCAGAATGTACCCAATGTTGATGTTGATCACAACGCATCAATTCTTGATCAACTATGCACTCTCACCGAAGCAGTTACTTCTCAGAACATTGACGTAGAGAAGATAATTGAGGAGATGGCTGAGCAAAAATACCAACACAAACTAATTGGGAAAGGCAGCCAAGAAGTGGCAATCAATAAGGTAAATCTTTCAGAGTTCATTACTGAATTATGTCCACTAATAAATGAAGCTATTACCTTGATACAACAACTGTGCACATTGGAAAATTTTACTCAAGAGCACAATGACAAGATTGCAAAGTTAGATTTCAATCTAGTAGAAAGTGCTAAGAACCTATCAACTGACATCAATGAAATCAAATTTCATCATGAGAAGATAATGGAGATTAAACGGTTAAGGAAAGAGATATGAGAATCAGAAACATAGTTTAGGGAAGAAGTCACTGAGCTCCAAGCTCAACTTCTACCAAATTTATCACTGCTTCAACAAAACATCAATTCGGTGAGACAACTGATAGATACCCCCGAAATGTCTATGGAAGAGAGCATTTATGATATACACTCAAAGATCACACTTGAGCACATGGCTCTACAGAATCTAAAAGAGCAATGGGAGAAGATGATGGGAACCATGAGGTCCACACACTCTCACATTTTTGATAAACTGTAAGGTATACACCTTTGCCCTTAGAATAAAAAAAGGGGGAAAATGATATGTACATATACCTACTTAGGGAGAATGATAGAGATCATAATATGTACAGAATGAGAATTGTATACAATACACGTAAAGATATATACAAAGGGAAAAGAGAAGGAAGAAAAGCAAAAAAGTATAGTGTACATACTATACTACCGACATATACATAGGGGGAGTCATTAAATGACTAAGGATTACATACGCTGTACAGACTCAACATTTTGTTAGTATATTTCACATATCAGTTTTTGATACTAATGCCAAAGGGGAAGATTGCTGACATTAAGTTGTCATTAGTATGCAAAAGAACATAAAGATCACTTTGGTAAGCCTACACCGAAAGACAAGACACAGAGAAAACCGAAACAACACATACTAAGAGATCACCAAAAATGACTAAGTGCAAAGAGAAACCAAAAACACATGTTAGTGTGTAACTTAAAAATGAAATTGGAAAGACAAAGAGGAACCCGACAGAGGAACCCAACGAGCATGGTACAGTGGAACCTGAGAAGAGAAACCCGAGCATCAGTTCATGCAAGGAACCTAAGAGACAGTCTTCCGGCTGTCAGACACTGAAAAGCAGTTACATCTCGCAAAAAGCGGATCTGACTTTCCATGTCAGATATAACAGATCTATTTTATTTATAGAATCTTGATTTTGTTTTAAAACCATTTCTTTAGGGACAAGATATGTTATTGTAATTGTTTTAATCATTCTAACTGATTTAAAACAAATAGACTAGGAGATCTAGGTGCAAGTTGTAAACCTAATCTTAGAGTTAACATTCTTTTTATCAAAACTCGATGAAGTCAATCCATCTATAAATAGATGATGTGATCATTCATTACATATTCATGAAAAAGAATGTGAAGAGAGAGGAGATTATGAATGAATCATATGAGCACATCTATGGATTAGATTGAGAGTTGCAAGAACCCGAACAAAAAAAGGAGAATTTGGTTATCAAGAACCAAGAACAGAGGCAACCAAGAATTAGAAGGTATTATTCAATCACATCAGGTGATATACTTTTTCATGTAAGCTTAATTGGATCTCTATCAGCAATAGGAGATTGCATACACCAGGTCAAATTGTAATTTGGTATCATTCTAACTAGTGGAGCAAAGTGTAAAAATCCTTTCAAGGAAGGTGGATTTAACCATCCAACTATAAATCTCTTAACCGAGTGCTCACTAAACAGTGATGCAAAAGCTCTTAATAGAGTAGACTTTAACAGGTCTCCACCGATACTCTTAACAGAGTAGATCATCAGAAGTGATCAAATTGTAAGCTTTAACCGACCCCTTCCAATCTGCAGATAGTGAATTTTTGTGGGTGTCATCCCCACCGCGGTTTTTACTTTCTAATAGGAGTTTTATGCAATATCATATCTTGTGTTATGTGTCAATTACTTTCATGAATATTTCTATGAATGTTCATATGTATGTTAATGTTATGAATTGATATAACTCACATCAAGATAGCATAGATGAAATTAAATGGATATACAATTGATTACAAAGGTTAAAAGATAAAGGATACAAAAAGTTTTAGGTGTATTGATTCACCCCTCCCCTCTCAGTACTCACTTCCCATTATTCCAACAACATACATACATGTATGTATATATACATGTGTGTATATATACACACATGTGTATATGTGTATACATGTCTGTACATACACATGTATACATATATACACACATACACATGTGTGTATACACATACATACACATATACACACGTGTGTTTATATACCCACATGTATGTATATATACACACATATGTGTGTGTGTATATATAGACATGTGTGTGTATACACATACAAGTGTGTATCCATGTATACACATATACACACATGTGTGTGTATACATGTGTGTATATATACACATATATGTGTATATACACATATGGGTATATATACATGTTTGTATATACACACATGTATATACACATATATATACATCCTTATAGCAATATAATATACATATTTATAGTCACACATTCTACAAAATATTAAATTTGGTTTGTATATACATGCACATGTGTATATATACACACATACATATATACGCACATGTGTATATACACACATGTATATATATACATCCTTATAGCAATATAATATACATCTTTATTGTCACGGATCCCACAAAATATTAAATTTAGTTTTTTAAAAATTGGAATTCCCATTCCACTTATTTTGAAATTCCAATTACACCTATTTTGGTGGAAGATGCAAATTCCCATTTTGAGGCAAAATTGGAATTTCAAAATTCCAATTCCAATTTTTTAGATGGACACAAACATGAAA
Source organism: Thuja plicata (assembly GCA_018584345.1). Taxonomy (NCBI): domain Eukaryota; kingdom Viridiplantae; phylum Streptophyta; class Pinopsida; order Cupressales; family Cupressaceae; genus Thuja; species Thuja plicata. Next base: position 1,476,599 of record MU225477.1, on the reverse strand, counting down.
TTAGAATTTCCTGAAATTTAATAATGTCAATTCCAGTCTAATTCTAGGAAACAAACGGGCTTAGAGAAAAACTGCACTGAAATCATCGTAAACAAACCAGCAAACACTCTGGATCCCCTAAATGAAATTATTATTATTATTATTAATTTAGAAAATATGTAGAAAGAGAACGTACAAAATCATAGCCACCACTTTGATACGTGCTCCCCACTATTGAATAGAAAACCTGGAAAAAACAAAATCAGGTTATATCTGAAACTAAATGTTGTTGGATTGTGACAATAAAGAAATATGTATTCTTGTGTTATTGATTTTATTTTTTCTTTAAGTTCTATGTTCGAATATGACTGGAAGACAATATATATATATCTTCTCAGACAATTTTATAGAGAAAAGTAACGATTATGATGAAATAAGTGAAACAAGGAAACAGAGATAAATGCCATACCAAAGCAGAGTAACCATTTGGGTAGCAGGAGTTCCCCTGAAGGCAGGATTAATTTTATGCTCGATTAGCCACACCACTAGTTCTATATACAAAAGAAATACCGCGGTTGTAGCCCACAATCCTGGAGTAAATGGCAGTAGGAATGCCCAACCACTTTTGGTTTCCTCCTTACGGCCGTGGGGGCCACCATTACTAAACCTGTTTCCGTGTATGGCTGTTAGAAATCCACAATTTTGCTGCATTTTTCTGTAATTGTAAGATCAACTGGAATTGCCTCGTATTTCTGTCCAACCAACAACGATTCTTAAACCTGGAAAAATCTCTAGAGCTCTTTATATATATATATATATATTCTAAAAAAACAAACCTTGAGTCGCACTTGCTCGATGAGATCTTCGTAAGAGTAATCTTCTGAATAATTTTGTTGATCAGGATAAGGAATGAATTCACACAAGAGTTCAGGATCAAGAATTCGCGCAACATCCTGGAATACAACTATGGAGAAACTGGGGACTCTACTTTCTTTAGTTTCTTCGTCAACCGACACACTCGCAAATTTCCTCCATCCGTCTTTTTGAGGAACTGCGACCCTCAGCTTAGTTGGTATTATTCAACCACAAGGAACTCTGACAGACCCACCTGGCCATATCACGGAACGAAGCCCCTCTTTACCCTCAGATGGAGGAAGTGATTTCAGAAACATAGGGGACTAATATGGCCACTACCCAACTACTTGATAGCTTTTTCCTACCATATTCACTATCTCATAACTACAACCGTACATTTCCCCTTCATATAACTTAACAAATCCGCTTAAACCAGTGAGATTCGTTAACAAAATCTCTTACAAAAGCTTTCCACCTTGCTCGAATACTTTCATTTTGGTATTTGCTACCAGTCTATGAGTGATTGAGGGTTCAAAAAAAACTTAAACTTGTGTTTTTTTCTTTATCTTCCCGATTTCTCGAGTTATCATGAGCACCGTATCATAAGCCAATAAGCCATATGTATTGAGCTCAACGTTTTTTGTGGTGGGATTGTCAACTCTAAATCATCGGTCCAACCTTTCATTGAAATCATTCAGCGCTTTAGACTTTAGGGTGTGTGTTTGACCTCCAACTAGGCCTTGAATGGATGTCATTGTCGAAGCATTTAGTGCATAATCCCAAAGACTAGTAAACCCTTCGGTTGTGATCCACATGTAACCAATCTCCATAATTCCCATCTCCTGTGCCTCCATGAATACATTCATGCTCAGACCAAAAGGTGTGTGAATAACAAAAACACTTGAATTTGTTGCCTTCTGTTTAAAAAGCTCTTCCCTTATTGTTTTCTTCTGTGCAGTTGAAGGAGTCATTCTTTTGTGTACAATTTCAGAGTGGAGATCTCGAAGGGCATCACGCAATGAGAATGTCAGGGGGCTGGATTTCAGCATGGAGCCACCCCATGGAAATACAACCCCGAGCGGCACTGAATAGCCTTAATCGCGGCTCCCATTGCGGAAAAGCCCCTTTCTTGCCGTCAGACTACGCCTTAACCCCATTCTCAAGTACCCAACCTGACTGCCTTAACATACACACCGCGGAATGGTCATGCATGCAGAACCTTCTTGGTTCTAGCCTTCCTCTGTATGCTCCACACATATCTCCTCGAGCGACCTTAGCTCTGCTCTTGTCCAACTACGTTGAACCCCAGCTTGTTCACCAATAAACCTCACCAGCCATCAGTAAGGCGAGGCTACTCTGATTCACCTCTATATATCCGTAGATACCTCATTCTTACCGAAAGACATGAGGGAAGGACTACTCTGCTTCGTCCCTCTTGAGGGGGTCAGCCACTCCAGCCTCCCTTGTGCACTGAGGCACTTACCCTCCGCTGTTACTCGTCAGACCCGCACCTTGCGAAATCCTATGCCACAACTGTGCTCCCAACTTCCAAGCAGCACAGCCCCAAGATTGCACCCCAAATCCGTCCTTAACGGCATCCAACATTGCGACCATGCGTGCCTTGCACTCGACATAGCCCCCGTCCATTTGGTGAATCGCCAGCCCCTTACATACTCCCCCACTTTAAAACAGGCGACGCCCTCATCGCAAAAACTCCCAGCTTCAAGGCTCGCGCTTCGCTACCTTAGCACCTGTTAGCAAGATCTGCATATGCCTCTTCGACTGCTCTCCACATCCTTGATGAAATGCACAACCTTGGAACACACCCTTGCACCGTTTCTGTCACTGTAACATACTTGATGCAGCCAACATACCGAATGCTGACCCCGGCATGAATCCACTTCATGACTAACTTCAACTGAGCTGTCCAACCGAATTGAACTATGAGAACCATATACCAAATACTTATGTCTCCCACTCAGCCTACTTCCACACCCTAATTTTCTGTCCTCCACCTTCCACTGTCCCACAACCATTCTAGAAATCCACTGAAAGACACGACTCCACAATCCACTTGCAACACCCCTTTTAGCTTTCCCAAAGTTACGCGTATCCTACTCCTGGCTTCCTCAACTTCTGTTGTGTCACTCTGCATGCCCGACGACTGGCCCTCATGGCATGCCCTTGCACCCATAGCCAAGTCAAACAACGCAACCCAAAATGCACACCAACATCCATCCAACACCACATTCGTACAACCTTGCACCGTCCTCGATACTTATGCTAACCTTCCTCAGATCATGCGACAACCACAATCCTACATCAAATTGTATCAAACAGCTCCCAAATGTTGCACCTCGGATGATGTCCCCAACACCAACCTACACCTCACTGCTTCCCTTTTCATAGCCCACACCCAGTGCCAGACTTTCCGGACTCTTACCAGTCCACCCGGTTTACCTTGGTCTTACATGTATCTTCAACAATTCCAGCTCTGATACCATCTGTCAGTGGGCTGGATTTCAGCATGGAGCCACCCCATGGAAAGACAACCCCAAGCGGCACTGAATAGCCTTAATCGCGGCTCCCATTGCGGAAAAGCCCCTTTCTTGCCGTCAAACTACGCCTTAACCCCATTCTCAAGTACCCAACCTGACTGCCTTAACATACACACCGCGGAATGGTCGTGCATGCAGAACCTCCTTGGTTCTAGCCTTCCTCTGTGTGCTCCGCGCATATCTCCTCGAGCGACCTTAGCTCTCCTCTTATCCAACTGCGTTGAACCCTAGCTTGTTCACCAATAAACCTCACGAGCCATCAGTAAGGCGAGGCTACTCTGATTCACCTCTATATATCCGTAGATACCTCATTCTTACTGAAAGACATGAGGGAAGGACTACTCTGCTTCGTCCCTCTTGAGGGGGTCGGCCACTCCAGCCTCCCTTGTGCACTGAGGCACTTACCCTCTGCTGTTACTCCTCAGACCCGCACCTTGCGGAATCCTATCCCACAACTGTGCGCCCAGCTTCCAAGCAGCACAGCCCCAAGATTGCACCCCAAATCCGTCCTTAACGGCATCCAACATTGCGACCATGCATGCCTTGCACTCGACATAGCCCCCGTCCATTTGGTGAATCGCCAGCCCCTTACAGAGAATATGTCTCCCAAACCAAAATTATGGTCAGAGTGAAGAAACGCAATGCTTCTCCAACCATAATGCTTAACCAATGCTGCAATGGCTTTCATCTAAAAGTGTTCACCATGTACCATTCGAACAAAATATGGAAATCTATATTTAGAGAGCACGGGACCTGAGATAGACAATGAGAGAACTGGAACATTTTCTGCCTCTCCAAGATTTGATATAAAAGGCTAAACCTTAGACATTTGGGCTTCTATTAATGCCACTACTTCCTTTGCCAAAAGATCAACAACTATATTTAGCCACAAATAGTTTTTCAACAATAGTTTATATGATTTATTTAAGACTATTATGTATATATTTGTTAAAACATTTATAAATAAAATAGTAAATTAGATAAGTTTAAATAAATAAAAATTACATAAACAAAATTCTAGGCAACTGAAATGAATTAGTTAAAATACCAGTGGAAGCGCTTTCAAGTGGTGTTTGTGCCTCCTCTCGGAGACAAAGAAGCATTTGAGTGTCATTGAGTAGATCAGATTAACTGTTCACATCTTCCACCGCTAACGTCATGGAAGTCTTTGCTATATTTCTTGGCCATGAACTGGAATCCACTATCACCCCTAAATTCAATGTCTCCCACTGAACCGAAACAGCTACACACGCAGCCACTAAAATAACAAATATAAGTTGAAATGATGGCACTGTTTTCATCTCTACTCCCTTGCTCGTCTGTTCCTCTGTACCACACTTACAATAACTATTTGAAGTTGTTTCAGAGCCTAGCAATACCTCCTCCACCGAAGAAACATTGATATGTCTTCGAAATTAGGTAAGTTGTTTATTTATAGCTATTGTCAAAGATAATTTTACGTTAATAAAATACTCATTTATATTTCAATGTGATGAAATATTAAAATTATTATTGACTGTTGGATTATTGATCTAGACTGGGTCAGTAGTAATGCAAGAGATTATCTAGAAACAATAGAACAAGAGATTGGTTGCAAGTAAACCGATGTGGTAATCATTTACTCTTATTTTGTTTTGTTATAGGACTGTCTTTGAAAATTTTGAGTGGGTTGGTAAATTAGTCAAAGTTTAAGATTATTCAAGTTATTGTATCATATTTGGAAATACAATTTTGCACTGTATGACTACGTGCTTAAAATAAAATTTGAGTTTTCATGTGCTAATTAAAAGATCTAGTTTAAGATTATTTATATCGTAGATTTTTTTTTCGTAATCAAGTGTTACTACTAAAAAGGGTGAATAGTAAATAATTCCAATGCTTAGCATAGGGGTAAGAGTGCATGAAATATAGTAGGAGGATTATTATCGTAGTCTTGTGTTTTCTAAAGGAGATTATCATCAGATGTATTTTGTTTATTGTTGCTAGAAAAGCATTGTTACTGAGACTGGTTTATTTCTGTTGATTGAGTTCTTGTGGCTTGTGTGTTGCAATAAGATCCCTATTTCAACTAAACTTCCATCATTGTTCTTCTTGTTCTCCTCTCTCCAAATTTGTGTCTATAGTTACCAGTAAAGTTTCTATCATAGTAATATGAGAGCATGGAGTTCATGCGTTGTTGTTTGCGCCTGGAGCATCTATTGTCTAAATGGCATAGTTAGTGGTGTTTGCTTGGGGATTGTGGGCATTGTCTTCATCATATAGTGTGTGCTAACTATGTCAAACTTCCAAAAAATTGATTTATAAATGTGTGTCAAATTTCAATATAAGAAATTTTTCTTTAATAGAAAATGAATCTTATCAAACCAACTTATAATTTATTCATGATTACATAATACATTCAAAACTCCATGGACATGCCATAAAAATGAAAAAATAAAGATCTAATACATATTTGGAATTTTTGAAATCATATGCAGCATTATCTAAATCCAAGAGAGATTTGGCTTGTAGATATCTATCTTCTAATCTTAATATTTAGTATTGTGATGAGCATGTTAAAATCATATTGCTAGTCTTCGATGTTCGACCTCTAAAGTGATCTTAGAGAATGGCTATGAGCATCCATTAAAATATAAAGGGTATGGGTTTTTGTAAGATGTTATAATTGGAACTACTGTAATAGTTGTATATAGAAAATGCGGAATAGAGACAAGGGATGCAAAACTATTGAGAAAATGCCTCCAAGAGATGTCATTCCATAGAGTAGAATTATTGTAGATAATGTGTAAAATAGGGTAATGAGTAAAAAATTTTGAGAAAAGAAATGGTTAATGTGTGATGTCGGAGCATCTTGGATCTTTGGCAATCCTTCTCAACCAAAAAGATGTTTTTTGTGTTCTTTAGTTTGTTTGGAGGCTGCATAGGAAGTACTATATTGCTCGGGCTCTATTGCTCAGTAATGCTTGTTTCGGGTTAGTCTCTATTGCTCAGGTTTTTTTGCCCAGACATGCTTGTCTTTTTTTGTTGCTCAATTTTGTCGCTTGGGCAATCTTGTGATTTCTTCTGACGCTCAGGTTTTGTTCCCTATTTCTTAGGTTCTTCTTTGCCTAAGGCTCTCTGTTGCGCGGTCAACCTTTTCCCGAGATGTTTATTCTGGAGTTGGATCTGGTGGCCGACTTCTTCAATTTATTTCTATGGCTTAATTGATTTGGGGTCTCTCATTGGGATCTGTGTGGACCTAAATCTAGGTCTCTCTTATGGATTTGAGTGGCAAACTCTTTGGTGGACTCTTGTATATATTCTTTTATATGTTCTTAGTTTAGGTATCAATCTTAGAGAAAGAAAGCAAATGTATATTGAGATCGAACATCTATGATCTCTTTTGTGTGAAGATTAATTTGAAATTCATTGTTATGTACATGGCCGAAACCAAGAGCCTTATAGCTTGGCATGTAATGAGTTTGATCAATTAATGAAATATATGATATCTGCTACTTCCTTCTCTCACTCTTGTGTTATTGCTTCCACATTGTGTGTGTCTGCAAGTGGTGTTAATGCTTGGGTGTGCCCTAGGCCCTAAGTACTGACCCTCCTTACGTTGGGTGGTATTAGAACAGTTGGTGAGATCTCGTTCCTTCTTGGAAACTCTAAAGATATTTGTTGTAGGGTGTCAAGTTGCAATCTGACCTACAATTGCAGAGAGTTTCAAGATGGTTTGTGGGAGAGGACATGGAGATCTAGGTCTAGCTGATATGCTTAGACAGATGGCTGCAAGATTTGAAGCTTTTGAGACAGCCCAGTGCAGAGGAAGACATCTTGAGGATGTTAGTGATGATGAAGTTGAAGAGGTTCAAGGTGAAGCTACACCTGTACCTATTATGGACCAAGAAGAGGAGAGATTCCTGAGAGCCCTGAAAAGTTTGAAGTCCACACCTCAGTTTAATCCTCTTGAGTACAATGGAAATTTGGATTATGATGAATTGATTGATTAGATAACTCAAATGGAAAAGTATTTTGAATATGAGAATGTATTAGAGGAAAAAAAGGTGAAGATTGCAAGCACAAAGCTGAAAGGACATGCATCCCTATGGTGGGAACATCTAAAATTAGATCAGAAGAAGAATTGGAAAGACAAAATCAAGGTATTGAACAAGATGGTAAACAAATTTAAAGGAAAGTTTCTACCTTGTTATTATAAGATTAACCTATTTTGAAGAATGCAAAGTTTGAGACAGAAAGATAGATCGGTGAAAGACTATACTAAATAATTCTACATATTTGATATCAGATCTGAACATGTTGAAGATGAAGTGGAAAGAATAGAAAGATATCTGAATGGTTTGAGAAGTTCTATACAAGATGAGATCAGTTTGGTCAAGATGGAAAGCATTGAAGAGGCATATCAGTTTTCCCTAAAAGCTGAGGAGAAATTGAACAAGAAATATGAACAAAGACAAAGAGGTAGAGGTGGTAGATTCCCTAGAGGAAGAGGTAGATCTCACAGTGAGAAAAGTAGATCTAAACCAGACAAGTCAAATTTATTCACAAATCAAGAAAAGGAAAGGCTGAATGGAAAGGTGAAAGTTCATACCGAGGTAGAGGAAATTACTCCCGAGGTGGTTATAGCAGAAGGGGATTCCAAGTAACTTGTTACAATTGTGGTGAAGAAGGACATAAATCATTTCAATGTACACATGCAAGCAAGAAGATCACTAGTAGCAGAAATACCTTAATACAAGAAGAGTCATCTAATGAACCTGAGAAAGGAAGTAATCTCATGATCCAAAGGATACTATAGAATGAGAAGGATAAGAAGGATCCTATTAGAAAAAATTGTTCAAGACGAGATGCAGAGTTGCAGACAAAGTTTGCAAGGTCATTGTTGATAGTGGAAGATCAGAGAACTCGACATTAGAGGAGATGATCACAAAGTTGCAATTGGAAATGATGAAGCATCCAAAACCCTATCAGATCTCGTGGATCAAGGATGAACATACATTAATGGTGAGTGAATAATGTTTTGTGAATCTAAAAATTGGAAAGTACTATGATAAGATGTTGTGTGATATTATGCCTATGGATTGTCGTCACATTTTTTTGGGTAGACCTTGGCAATATGATGACATGCTAAACATGATGGAAGGTTGAATAGATATTCTATTTAGGTTGATGGGAAGAAACAAATTTTGTTGCCTTTGATTGAAGAATCTGTTGATGAGAAATGTACATCAATTAAATTTTGTCTGATGGAAGGAAGACAATTTGTTAAAGATTTGAAAAGAGATGATATTTGTTATGCTTTGATTCCTAACAAACCAAGTAAGAACATGGAAGATCAAATTCGTGAAGAATTTGAGAAGTTACTCACTGAGTACAGGGAGATCATTTCAGATAATGTACTTGATTCTTTGCCACCAATGAGAGATATCATTCATTGTATGGATCCGATCCCTAGAGCTAGTTTGTTGAACAAAGCACTGCATCGGTTAACACCTACCAAAAATAAAGAGCTTAACCGACAAGTTCATGAATTGTTGAAGAAAGGTTTGATCAAAGAAAGTTTTAGTCCATGTGCAGTAGCAGCTGTATTGGCACCTAAGAAGAATGGAGAATGGTGAATGTGCATTAATTCAAGAGAAATAAATAAGATCACAGTGAAGCATAGGTTTCCTATACCAAGAATGGATGGCATAATGTATTGTTTGAGTAGAGCAAGGTATTTTACCAAAATTGGTTTGAAGAGTGGGTATCATCGTATCAGAATTAGAGAAGGTGATGAATGGAAGAATGCTTTAAAGACAAAGAAAGGTTTGTATGAGTGGTTGGTTATGCCCTTTGGTTTAACTAATGCACCAAGTACATTTATGAGGTTAATGAATGAAGTTTTGAAGAAATTCTTGAATAAATGTGTGATTGTATGCTTGGATGATATTCTGATATTTAGTAAGACAAGAGAAGAGCATTTTATGCATATAAGGCAAGTGTTGTAGACATTGAAAGAGGAAAAGTTGCTAATAAATCTGAAAAAGTGTTCCTTTATGAAAGAAGAACTTGTGTATTTGGGTTTTGTAATTTCAGCTGATGGTTTGAAGAGGGATCCTGAGAAGGTTGAAGCTATACTTAGTTGGCCTACACCTAAGAATGTCAGTGAGGTAAGGTCATTTCATGGATTGGAAAGTTTTTACAGGAAGCTTATCAGAAATTTCAGTTGTATTTGTAATGCTATGACTGAGACAATGAGAGGAGATGAATGAGAATTCAAATGGGCACATTGAGCTGATAAGAGTTTTGAGACTTTGAAGCTGAAGGTTGTTGAATTACCTATGTTAGCCTTACTTGATTTCAATAAGGTATTTCAAGGTGAATGTGATGCAAGTGGAAGTACTATTGAAGCTATGTTGACTCAAGAAGGTAAACTTTGTTGCTTTCTTTAGTGAAAAGTTGAATAATGCAAAAAGGAAATATTTTGTCTATGATCAAGAGTTCTATGCTATTGTTCAAGATATGAAGAGATGGAGACATTATTTGATGCCAAATGAATTTGTGGTGTATAGTGATCATAAGGCTTTACAATTTTTGGGTAGTCAGAATAAATTGAATCAGAGACATATGAAATGGGTAGAGTATTTGCAGAGTTTTGAATTTGTGACTAAGCATAAGAGTGGAGTTTCTAATAGAGTTGCTAATGCATTGAGTAGAAGAAGATCTTTGTTGACTAAAATGAGAGTTGAGGTTCTTGGTTTTCATGATATGAATAATTTGTATGAAAGTTATCATAATTTTTCAGAGCCGTGGAGAGTGTGCAGAGCACCTAATTAAAATCAAGAAAGTAAGTATAAATAATATTTCATTTAGGAGGATATGTTATTCAAAGGTATTTAGTTGTGCATACCAAGAGGTTCAATGAGGACTAATTTGATAAAAGAAAACTATAGTAGTGGATTGGCTGGACACTTTGGTATTGATAAGAAATTGAGTTTGCTGAAGCAGAGGTATTTTTGGCCTTAGTTGTATAAGGATGTTCAGAAGTTTGTGAGAAGTTGTGGAGTTTGTCAAGTTGCAAAAGGACTATTTAGAATACTGGTTTGTATACACCAATTATTGTTCCTGAGAAACCTTGGAGTGATATCAACATGGATTTTTTTCTTGTCTTACAAAGGAAAACAAAAGGTAATCATTGCATATTTTTTTTTAGGATATGTTTTCAAAGATGACACATTTTATACCATGTAGGAAAACATTAGATGTAGTACATATAGAAGATCTTTTCTTAAAGGAAATTGCCAGATTGCATGGATTACCAAAAAGTATTATCTCTGACCGAGACAATAAGTTTGTTAGCTATTTCTAGAGAACACTTTGGAAAAAGTTGGATACTGAGTTGAAGTATAGTTCTATATTTCATCCACAAAATGATGGAAAAATAGAGGTTATAAACTAAAGTTTGGGTAATTTGTTGAGATGTTTAGTTGGAGACACACCAAGTAATTGGGATTTGATGTTGGCACAAGAACAGTTTGCATACAATAGTTTAGTGAATAGAAGTAGTGGGAGAACACCTTTTGAGATTATTCATGGCACACAATCGAGAGGTATATCAGACTTGAGATACATTTTTGGAGAAGAAAAAAGAATTGCTGAAGTAGAGGAATTTGCAAAATTTATGAAGACACTGCATGAAGATGTGAAACAGAAGCTAGAGAAAAGTAATCAGAAATATAAGGATAGTGAAGATAGATCAAGAAGAAATAAAACATTTTAATTTGGTGATGCAGTAATGGTTCATTTGAAGAAAGGAAGATTTCCTATTGGAACATATGGTAGATTAAAGATGAAGAAATTTGGTCCTTGCAAAATACTGAGAAAATTTGACATTGGAAATACTTATGAAGTTGAATTACTTGATGACATGGATATATCATCTATATTCAATATTTCAGACTTGTATGAATATCATGAACCTGCTGAAGATATGACAACCATCTGATTATCCTAAGAAGAAGATAGAGGAACTTGAACAGATTTTGAAAAAAAGTAGTTGGCAGAAGTACAAGAGGAAAGGAATGTTGGAAATGAGATTAGCTACTGAGAGGGGAGGGGTGAATCAGTTACTATAAAACAAATCCCTTGTCCCTTAGATGTCTTTAAACAATATATCACTATGACTGGGTCAATTAAGATATTATGATGTAACTCGGGTGACCAAGCAAACTTTAAGATAATCAATGCAATTATACTTTAGTGATTAAGTGCTAAAACATAAAGCATGAAACAAATAACATGTGCACAGGTGACACCAATATTTAATGTGAAAACCCAATATGAGAAAAACCACCAATGTTACTAGTTAATTATTTTTCACTCTTCTGAAGTGAGCCCTATTAGGAGCCAACCCTATTAAAGGTTACAAAACACACTGTTAGGTGTAACCATACTAAAGGATTTAAATCACCCTATAAGGAGTGGCCTTGTTACAGGTCTTCAACACTTCAACATAGAAATGCTACCTTCTGAGAGGATTTACAAAAAGACTGTTAAGTCTACTCTGTTAAGAGATTTGAGATCACTGTTACAATTGTTAGAGAGTAACAATGAATTGACCTGTATGTCTAAGCACTATCTTTTCTGATTCAGAACTTTGTTCTAGTTATGACTAGATCCTTACTGATCAAATATTATTTTGTAGCTCTGAGTGTTCTGTACTCAATCAGAATCCCATCTAATTTCACCTTCACTCTTCATTTCACACAATTCCACACTTCTTTTCTTTCTTCTACTTTCTCACACATATTCAATCCAAACTTGACCTTTCATATATATAATAAGCCCTACCAAGTCAGCTTTAATACACTTTTAAATAAACAATAAAACACATTTCAGTCAGCCTCATATAACCAATTAAATATAAAATGCAAACCACTATTAGTTGGCTGACACTAAATATTCAACTTGGTTAACACTGAGTTTCTTCAATGCCCAACCATGAATGAAGTGCCTGAGTGACTCGGTCAACATAGAACATCTTCAATACCCGACTGGTCTCGGTCAACATTGAAAAATATTTTCCATTCACTAATTGTGCTCCGTCTGAATATAGACATTTGTGTAACATCACTACATAAGTGTATATACATGTGTAACATCAATGATAATACAAAATTGAATAATTATCTTCAATAATCTCCCTCTTCAGTATTGATGGAAACACAACATGTCATAATACAAAGAATTTTAGAGAAACATAAAAATTTCTTTGATGTCCTTAGCTTCATTCTGATTCTCATCCAAAAACTTCCTCTGTCATCAAAACTCTATCATTGATAAGATTTCTCCCTCCGACATCAAAACTCTTCCTCTTTCTGTTATGATCATTAATGAATTATCCATCAAGTAATTTCTTTTGTATTATATCACACTCTCCCTCTTTGACAATAGATTCCAAGGACTCCATCTCCACAAATATTCTACCAATAGTATAGATTATTTCTCTTTAAAGTTATAATGTACCTAAATGTACAAGTTTATCTACAATAAGCTCTTGAAAACCTGCATCAACTGATTGATCTTCACTGTGGCTCGGTTTGATGCATCACTAAACTATATTTTAGTGAGCTTCAGTTAGGGGAAGCACCACTAGCTTTCCTCTAAGATACAAAAATGCATCCTTAGGTAAAGGCTTCGTGAACATGTCTGCAACTTGTTCTTTAGTACTCACATATTCCAACCTTACTTCTTTTTCCTGTACCAATTCCGTCAAGAAATGATACTTTATTTCTATATGCTTGGTTTTGGTATGCATCACAGGATTCTTTGAAATGTTAATGGCACTAGTGTTGTCACAGTAAATAACAACTGGTTCTTTTACTTTTTCCTTCATTATTGATAATAACTGTTTGAACCATATGATGTTTGAACAGTTCACTATTGCAGCAGCATACTCTGCCTCTATTGTAGACTAAGAGATACAGTTATGTTTCTTACTAGTCCAAGACACTAACCTCATTCCAATAAAGAAATCTCCACCACTACTGCTCTTCTTGTCATCAACACTTCCAGCCCAATCAGCATCAGTGAATGTCTTCAAATCAAAGTTTCCTCCTTTCTTATACCATAATCCATAGTCTTCAATACCCTTCAGATATCTCAATACTATTTTGATTTCTGTTAGGTGAAGGTCTCTAGGATTAGCTGAAAATATTGCAACAATACCAACTGCTAATGCAATATCAGGTCTGGTGTAAATAACATATTGCAATTTTCCAATCATGGATCTGTAGTTAGTTTGATCTACCTCCTTTGAATCATCATCCTTTGACAACTTTTGTCTAGTACACATAGGTGTTCGAACTGGTTTGGAATCTTCCATTCCAAATTTCTTGAGTATCTCTTTGATGTATTTTGACTGAGTAATGTAGATACCATCCTTCATTTGATGAACTTGTAATCCAACAAAGAATTTTATTTCACCAAACATAGACATCTTAAATTCCTTACTCATAGCTATAGAGAATGCTTTGCATAAGTCATCATATCCAGTGAATAATATATCATCAACAAATATCTCTACTAAAAATATTTTGTTCTGAGGTCCTTCTTTGATGTACAAGCTACTATTATCATTAGTTCTCTAAAATCCAATACTTGCTAGGTAGCTATGCATTCTTTCATACCAGACTCTAGGTGCTTGTTTCAGTCCATATAGAGCTTTGTGCAGTTTGCAAACCATATTCCTTTTGCTAGGATCAACAAATCCTTTAGGTTGTTCAATGTAGACTTCTTCTTCAAGAATTCCATTCAGAAATAAAAATTTCACATCTATTTGATATACTTTGTATCCTTTATGTGCAACATATGCCAGAAGAGTTCTGAATCCTTCAAGTCTTGCAATAGGAGAAAAAATTTCTCCATAATCAATACCCTCTTCTTGACCATATCCTTTACAAACTAGTCTTGCCTTGTTTCTAGAAACTTCACCATTTTCATTCATCTTGTTTGTAAAAACCCACTTAGTTCCAATCACATTCTTGTCCTTTAGTCTGGGCACAAGAGTCCAGGTTTTGTTCTTCTCAATCTACTCAATTTCCTCATCCATTGTTTCTATCCAACTCTCATCATTCAATGCATATTTAACAGTTCTAGGTTTAAATTCACTAAGTAAGCATGTACCTTTGAGTTTGTTCCTTGTCATTACACCTTCTATCTGATCTCCAATTACTTTCTTAGGTGCATGATGCCTTCTGACATACTTGGAAAGTACTAAATCCTTGTCTTTATTCTAGACTTGATTCACTAGGTTTATCATTCTCAAACATTCTTTTGTATTCTACTGTGTGATACTCAGGTTCCAATGTCTATGACTTGGGTCCCTTTGTCTATGACTCAGGTCCCTTTGTCTGCAACTCGGTCTCTTCTACCAGTAGCTTAGTTTGCACAGTCTGCAACTCGGGTTGCACAGTTTGTACTAATGTATTCATTGGTTGACAATTTTGTTATCCAACCACCATTGCTCGAGTCATAGGCATAGTATCAGATTCATGGTACACAAAGTTCTTGTAGTCTTCAAGCTCTTTTTTCTCTATTCTTCACATCTTTCTACAAACTCATCAATCTTGACATGTACACTTTCTATGACCTTATGCGTAGCAAGATTCAGACATTTGTATGCTTTTCTTTTACATGATTAGCCTAGGGATATACCTTCATCACTTTTTGCATCAATTTTTCCATTTGTTGCTTCCTTCAAGATGTAACATCTACTTCCAAATACTTTGAAATGAACATTAGGTTTATAGCCATACCATAATTCAAAATGTGTCTGGTCACTACCTTTCTTTAGTTGAACTTGGGTCAGGGTGAAAAATGTAGTGCTGATGGACTCCTTCCAGTATTTCGCAGCAACATTATTTTCAATCATTATAGTTCTAGCACAATCCATAATGGATCTGTTCCTTTTTTCTGCTATTCCATTCTATTGTAGTGTACCAAGGCCAGATACCTATCTTTTGATTCCTCTTTCATTACAGAATTCATTGAACTCATTAGAAATGAATTCACCTCCTCTATTAGACCTTAGGAATTTTAGTTTCTTTCCTATTTCCTTTTCAACTCTGGCAAGATACCATTTGAATTTCTGAAAAGCTTCTAATTTTTCTCTGAGAAATATAGCAGTCATCATTCTAGAATGATCTTCAAAAAATAGAATAAAATACTTCTCTCCAGTGTAACTTGGTGTCCCAATTGGTCCACACATATTAGTATGTACCAATTCTAAGACTTCATCAATATTGTAATTCATTCTTTTGAAAGTTGTCTTGCTCATCTTCCCAATTTGACATTATTTGCATATTGCTAACTCCGGTTTCTTCAAAATAGGAATACCTCTAACTCTCTTGTTCTTTCTTATGTTGACCTGGTTATTAAAATTCACATGACACAACCTTTTATGCCATAGCCAACTCTCTTCTACTTGTGCAAAAAAACATGAACTTTCAATGAGATCAAGATATAATAAATTACCTTTTTTTTTCCTTCCAATTCCAACTAGGTTCCCTTTATCATCCAGGATCTTGGCCTTTCCATTCATGAATTATACCTTGAAGCTAATGTTGTTCAGTTGTGCTACATTGAGTATATTGTGCCTTAGTCCTTCAACCCAACAAGCATTATCACATTTGATTCCTTCAGTCAGAGTGATGCAATCTTTTCATTTCATATAGCAGGGTTCATCATTCCCAAAACTAACACTCCTACCATCATAGTTCTCAAGATGTTCAAACTTAGTCTTATCACCAATCATGTGATGAGAACAACCACTACCAATTATCCATGTGTTATTTTTACTGTTATGTGAGAAAAGTGTTGTCTTTTCATCTTCTTCCTCTGACACATCCTTAATAGAAATATAAACCATTTCATCTTCATATTCATCACTATCAGAATCTTTAGCAATATAACAAGACTTCTTAACTTTTTCCTTGTAGCTATTGTAGTTTTTGAGCTCTTTCTTGCCTTTGTACTTGTTGAAATTTTTCTCATATTTGTCTTCTTTGTTCAGATACTTGGCAGCAATGTGACCAACCTCATTGAATGAGAAGAAAATCAAATGGTATTCTTCCTTTGTATTTTCCTTTGGCAGCTCTCCTTACAAGTAATGCTTCAATGATATCTAGATCTTCATCATCACTATCACTGACAATCTGTTTCCCTTTTGAGTTTCTATCCTTCTTACCAAGGTTTAATTTAGCTTTGAATGTAGACTTAAAATTGTCAAGGTTAGGAGAATAATTGTCAAAGTTGTCCAATTCAAAAGTTGTAAGCCTTCCAACTAATGTATCTAGAGTTATATCCTTATTGCGCCTCATATCTTGAATAGCTGCAACTCTATTAGCATAGATAGGAAGTAAAGTTCTTAATACCTTGATGACCACTGTTGTATCTTTAACTTTTCCTTCTGCAGCTCTGATGGCACTCACAACCTTCTTGATTCTTTCACTATATTGTGTAATGTCTTCTCCTTCTTCCATTTTCATTCGATCAAATTTACCTATGAGCCTTTCTGCTTTGGCTCTCTTTACATTGACATCTCCACCATGTATATCCTGTAATTTGTTCCACATATCATAGGTTGTAGGGTAGTCCTTGAGTTCATCAAATTCTTAGTAGCTTAGTGAAGAAGCTATATCAATCATCATTATGTTATGAAGCTTCTATTCCATCATCAGTTCTACAGTCATAGCCATTGTTGGTTCCACATATTTTCTATCCAAAAATTGCAAACCAACATCTACAATAGTAGATAGATGTAGCCTCATCAACTCTTTCCATGCATGGAAGTTTTCTTTGTTTAGCTTAGGGATCTCCCTTGTGTAAGACATCTCTGATCTTTAGCTTAGGCCTTTAAACCTTCTCTGAAAGCACTTTCTGATACCAATTCTTGGAAATGAGATGAGTAAATGAGAGGGGAGGGGTGAATCAGTTACTACAAAATAAATCCCTTGTCCCTTAGATGTATTTAAACAAAATATCACTGTCACTCTGTCAATTAAGATATTATACTATAACTCGGGTGACCAAGACAACTTTAAGATAATCAATGCAATTATACTTTAGTGATTAAGTGCAAAAATATAAAGCATGAAACAAATAACATGTAGACCATTGACACCAATATTTAACGTAGAAACCCAATATGGGAAAAACCACCAATGTAACTAGTACTGTTTTTCACTCTTCTGAAGTGAGCCCTATTAGGAACCAACCCTGTTAAAGGTTACAAAACACACTGTTAGGTGTGACCCTGTTAAAGGATTTAAATCACCCTTTAAGGAGTGGCCTTGTTAGAGGTCATCATCACTTGAAAATAGAAATGCTACCTTGTGAGAGGATTTACAAAATGACTGTTAAGTCTACTGTGTTAAGAAATTTGAGATCACTGCTATAATTATTAGAGAGTAACTATGAATTGACCTATATGTGTAAGCAATTCTCTTTGCTGATTCAGATCTCTGTTTTGGTTATGAATGGATCCTTACTGATCAAATATTCTATTGCAACTCCAAGTATTTTGTACTCAATCAAAATTCCATCTAATTTTTCCTTCACTCTTCATATCACAAAATTCCACACTTCTTTTCTTTCTTCTACTTTCTCACACATATTCAATCCAAACTTGACCTTTCATATATATGATAAGCCCTGCCAAGTAGGCTTGAATACACTTTCAAATAAACAATAAAACACAATTCAGTCAGCCTCATATAACCAATTAAATATACAATTCAAACCACTATTAGTCAGATAACACTAAATATTCAACTTTTTTAACATTGATTTTGTTCAATGCCTGATCATGACTGAAATGCCTGAGTGACTCAGTCAACACAGAATATCTTCAATACCCGAGTGGTCTCAGTCAACACTGAAAAAACTTGCCATTCATTAATTGTGCTTGGTATGAATATAGACATTTATGTAACATCACTACATGAGTGTTTATACATGCAAGAAACATCAATGACAATAAACAATTGAATAATTGTGTTCAACAAGGAATACATGGAGCATTTGGTAAAGTGGAAGAACAGACCAATTGAGGACTCATCTTGGATTTCTTAATCTAAGTTGGATTCATTTCAGGTTGGACCTGCTACATGATTCAGAGAATCATTTCTTGTAACCCCAGGTGTCTGATGCATGAGCATCTTGGAACATTGGTAATCTTGCTCAACTAAAAAGATGTTTATTGCGTTCTTTAGTTTCTTTGGAGGCTGCTCAGGAAGTACTCTATTGCTTGGGCTCTATTGCTCAGTAATGTTTGTTTTGGGTTAGTCTCTGCTTCTCGGGTTCTGTCACTTGGGCATGATTGTGTTTTTCTATTGCTCGGTTCTATCGCTCGGGCATGCTTATGATTTCTTCTGACACTCAAGTTTTGTTCCCTATTGCTCGGGTTCTTCTTTTCCCAAGGCTCTCTTTTGCTCGGTCAACCTTTTCCCGAGATGTTTATTTTGGAGTTGGATCTGTTGGCTAACTTCTTCAGTTAATTTCCATGGCTTAATTGATTTGGGGTCTCTCATTGGGATTTGTGTGGACCTAAATCTGGGTCTCTCTTATGGATTTGAGTGTCGACCTCTTTGGTGGACTCTTGTATATATTATTTTATATTTTCTTAGTTTAGGTATCAATCTTAGAGCAATAAAGCAGATGTTTAGATATTGAGATCAAAGGTCTATGATGTATGTTGTATGAAGATCAATTTGTAATCCAATTTTATGTACATGGCCAGAACTAGGAAGGCCTTACAGCCTGGCATTTAATGAGTTTGATCAATTAATAAAATATATGATATTTGTGGCTTCCTTCTCTAACTCGTGTGTTATTACTTCCACATTGTGTGTGTTTGCAAGTGGTTTCAATGCTTGGGTGTTCCCTAGGCCATGAGTAGTGACCCTCCTTGCGTCAATGTGACACCAAATTGTAACTTTTATTATCATCCAAGAATGCCTAAGGTGATATTTTCTCAAGTAACAGACAAAAAAAGAAGTTTGGGGCATCACAAAAATAAAAAAGTTGCATTGAGGGGCAAAGAGAGTGGATGACCATAGTGAGGTGGGGATGGTGTGTGAGATCTGGTGAGAAAAATAAGAGTAAATAAAGTGAAGTTTAAAGGTCATGGAAATGAAGAAAAAATGTAATCAATTTCTTTTAGGACTTGCAAAAGCTATGATGTTGAACCACCATAGGTTAGGGTAGGTGGAGCATGGTTTGAAGATTCTACCAAAAGGAATTGAATATTATGAACTAAGAAAAATGAAGGGAAATAAACTTAGGAAAATTGTGAACCTTATAATTTATTAAGAAATGACCATTCATATGGGTTGGGTGATTGAAGGTTGATCAGGTCAAGAAAGTTAATCGATGCAAACATAGAGAAATGTGGCATAAGAGAAGAAGGATGTGGGCTATTATAAGAGACATATATTGGTCCAAGAAAAAAAGGGGTCCAAGGGGTTTCATAGAAGAGGGGCCAGAGAGGAAAGGAGGGATATCAAAGAGTAGAAGTTGTACCATTCAATAGGCTGATTTTGATTTCAGAATAGGGGCATTTGTGAGTTGTAGAGATATCTATTAGAGTAGATAGAGAGAAAGGCCAATAAAAGGGCATGTATGTAACTTTGTTAAGTTGAAATTTTCTTAGTTTTTTTTATTGCAATTTATATACTTGTTTAATAAAAGAAATTCTTCATTATGTTTTTATTAAGTTTGAAGATGAATTAAATATGGAGGGAGATGAGGTAAATTTTATTCTCATTACATTAGATTATTGAATTGTGGTAGTGGCATTAGATCCAAGGAAATATGAAACCAAGAAAGATGTTTGGTATGGTTAATGTTGTTGGAAGAATGAAAAAAAATTCTAAACATGATGAGTAGCATGAAGATCTAATTATTTTTGTAGAGCTATATAAGAAGAGAGATATAAAGCCTACACATGATGATGGGAATAATGATGATTAATCGATACTAATAATTTTTAAAATTGGTATGAGATCTAAGATCAATTTTTTTATTATAATGGTATTTAAATCCTAAGTAATTGATTATATGGATAAATAATATGGATGAATATGTTGAGCATGATAAATTGAAGATCTAGAAAAAGTAAGATTTGAAAAACTATGTTGAAAGAACGTTTCTATTTGGTAGACCGAAGTTCAATTAAATAGAAACAAGAGAGGAAACCAAACAAATATAAATAATAGAATAATTTAAGAAAGCTTAAGCATTAATTTATGCCTATTTATTATGATCTACAATTTGTGAAGATAGTAGAATATAAGAAGGAATGTAATACTTATAATTCCACAAGATGATCATTAGAACTATGCATTATGAAGCAAAGGAGAAAATTATGTAATATATAAATGACATCAAGATGAGCATTCAAGGACCTTGAAAAAAAGATGAGAAAATGAGGAGAGTTAAGATTGTCAATCAAAGCATGATACAAGAGAATCTAAGGAAATATGGAAATCCTATAGCATCCAATTTTTTTTTATTTTAAATTTGTTATCATGCAAAAGAGAGTAATGTGAGAAGGAAAAGAGGTGTTTGAGTGAGTATATTTGAATAGAAGAATAAGATATGAAAAAAAATGAAAAAAAAATTATAGCAAAGAGATAAGGTAGGGTAAAATTAATAACTAGTGAATTCACATTGGAAAGAAAGATAAAAATAAATTAGTGAGTTTGTAGGCTATGAAAAAAGAAGAAGAATGAAATGAAGTGAAAAGTGTAGGAAGAAATAGAGGAGAATGTGGATGACACAATAGAGGATTTTTTGTCACAAAAAAAATATAACATAGAATGCCAAAAGTAGGAGTATATTGAGTTTCAAAGGATATGATAGGGCCTACATTCAGGTCTTCTTATGTGAAGGAAACCAAAAGTTTTCAAAAATTTAATAAAAAAAAAGTGTGGCACTGTTGTAAAGAGAGAGTGTGTGAACAAAAAGGAAGAGAGTAGCGAAGAATTGGAATACCCTTGAAATAGGAGAGGATGTATCCTACTAAGAAATATATTAGAATATATAATGTGCATTGAAGACAATATTTTGTGGGATAAAAAAGAATAGACAATACAAGGAGAATATAGCGAAGAAAGAAAAAATGTATGTAGAATTTGAGAAGTCTTAGGAGGGTTGTCATATGATAATAATATATGTAATGGAAGATTGCATAAAAAAGGTGAATTCTAAAATTTAACCAAAAAAACAATAGAGAATATACCTAATTTAAAGTGTGAAAGAGGGGTCATATAAATTGGAAGGGGAAAGTAAATGAACAAAATGTAATATATGAAGAAGATGATAAATGTAAATTTGAGAATGTTAATATGAATTCATTATAATTTGAAATGTATTATGGGTTATTATGTAGTTTTTGTTTTTGATTAGAGGAAAACTAGTTTTGCAAGGACCATAAACCCAAATTTAAATAACATGAATAGACATCTTGTCAAACACATAAACTATATCAAAACTGGACACGACCGAGATGTGGAAAAATATTTAAAAATACGTTAGAAAAATCATAAACAAACTGGAAAACTTGGACGAGTTGTTCATTTTTCATGATGATATAAATATTGATATTCTTAAACTTCTTAAAATCATTGTCTAGAGTGTTAGCACCATTATTTTTACTCCTTAATCTCATGGCAGGACCTAACATGTCTGAGTGGGTCTCAGAATCAATGTGCACATCCTGATCCTTGTCCTTTGTTTTATTCATGTTCTTAATCCATGTATTCCTTATATCACATAGAATGGTTCTCGAAATGGTGGCTGGATAATTACTCGGTGAAAGACAATGAACAAGATCAACCTTCTCATTGAGCTTTCGCAAGCCCTCAGTGGTTTCCTACAAAGTAATTTTACTCACATTCATAATCTTAGTAAGTTTATTTTGAATGACATCAAATCTCTTCTACAAACTGGATATTTTTTCCTTATGATCTTGCTTAAGATCATTAATACAATACATTTCATAGTGAATGGTTAGTTTTATTAGACTGTATGCAGTATTTTAAATTATAGTGATTTACCTATTGACAATTATTTGGTAATGCTTCAGGGTAAATGCACAATAATCTGTCACCCCCTGGGACATTTCGGGGGTGAGATTATCGGCATACTCGGCCGAGTTATACTCGGCCGAGCACCTCTCGGCCGAGTATATGTGGCCGCCACGCGGCGCCACGCGGCGCTGAGTGGCGCCTGCGTGGCGGCCTACTCTCGGCCGAGAGGTACTCGGCCGAGT
>MU225477.1:1427532-1441817 GCA_018584345.1 Thuja plicata | reverse complement strand
AGAGAGAGAGAGAGAGAGAGAGAGAGAGAGAGAGAGAGAGAGAGAGAGAGGAACAATTGGCCAAATTGGATGAAATTACATTATAGGCTTAGAAGAAGAATGCCAAAATTAATATCTGTCTAAATATCTACATGAAAAAAAAGGATATAGAAAGGAAATTCAAGGTTGATTACATGGTTCTCAAGTGGAATACTAGGATTCAAGACAAATGAAAGTAAGGTAAATTTGAAGCACTATGGATAGGACCATTTATTATCATAAATAAGTATAGTGAAGATTCCTATTACTTGTAGAATATGATAGGGGAACATCATAGTAGTTTAGATTTTTCCTATTATTTCAAGCACAATAGTTTAGATTTTTCCTTTTCCTATTTTTCCCTTTATTTTTCTATTTCGATCTGCGTCCAAGAGATTTCTTTAATCCTTGAAATGACTAAGATATTCATTTATCCCCAACTAAAGCCATTGTTGAGGCTTCCATAATTTTCTTGTAATTTTCAAATTATCTTTCAACCACTGCCCATTGATCCCTCTTAATTCAATGTATTTTTCTAGCATTGAAATCCTAAGTTAAACCATATGAATTACTCATAGCTCATATAAATTCATGCCCTTAAAAAACCTTTTATTTCCATTCATCTCCTAGTTTTGCAGCAGTGCAATTTTATTGAAATCACTAAAACTATGAAATCATGAAGGCATCACTATTTTGCAAAACATGCATTCTACTTAAGTTTAAAGATATCTAAAATAGTGATTTATCACCCTTTCGCATAAGATATGTCATTTATAAAAAGGATCATACCAAAATAGCGAAGTGAGTAAGTCCATCGCCATTTTGAGAATGGAGTTGGGATATAGTGAAAAGGATGAGTTCATCGCCATTTTGCAAGATACCAAGTATTACAAGAATGAAAGAAATGTGAAATAGCAATAAAAAAACTCACATGGCCCCACTCGCCATATGAAAAATACTCATAGTAATATTGTCATTCTAGTGGGCCCAAGTATAAAGTTGGAAATAATAGTCTTTCGTCAATGCACAAGATTCACATCCTAAGTAAAGGCTATGTCTATGCAGCAACATATTTGCACCTTAGTAAACAAAATACGTTGTTAACAAAATATATTATCAACATGTACGTTAGTCTATTGTATTTGTTTTCAAAATACTAACACATGTTAATACAATAGGCTAAAATACATGTTGCTAACATATTTTGTTAACAACTTATTTTATATACTAAGGTGCAAGTATGTGGCTACATAGACACAATCGCTTTTTCCTAGTTTTCTATGTTATTGTATATTATCTAGTTTTGAATTGAATTTTTTGTTATAATATGCTTTTGCCTAGCTTTCTTCATCATCATAATTTTTTTGAATTGAAATCATGTTAGCACATGCTTTTACCTAGCTTTCTTTCTGCATTATCTATTGGAATAAGTCAAAACTAAACTATTGTGTGTTGTCTATGTGGCAAAGATTGAGTTATAAACAATAACTAAAATAGAATTGTCCTTCTTCTTAAAGTTAGTTTTCAGTCTTATGTAGTGGAAAGGGACTAATTACTGCTCAGGGTCCAATAACCATTCACTCATTTTCATGCAATAAAATCATCAGTAGTGGATCATTCATATACCAATAGTTGATCATTTTTTAACTTTTTCGATTCATGATTAGCCCATTTGTGCATCGCTACTAGAGATTTGTGAACCACTACTAGAGATTTGTGAGCCACTATTGGGACATTTTTCTAAAAGAACTGGTCATTTGTGGTGATTTCAGTGAGAGATTATTAGTGTAATGAGGGTCTTGTATTGGTCGACAATTTTTTTACCACTTTTTGACTCTTTCATGTACAATGTCTGCTCTAGAGTGCATCGTTATTGGCCAGAAGTCAAAACCTTAGCTTTAAGAAATTAGGTGGCATACGAAGACAACTTAAAAATATTTTTTACAATCTGATATAGTTTGCTACCTAATTTAAGTGTGTGAAGTTAGCTATAGCCACTTTTGGTCCATTTACCCTAGTTTGTTCTTAGTTAGTTCAACGAATCTATAGGAAAGTTGTTTGTCTTGATGATTGAATAAATAAACTATATCATTTGATGAATTAAACATGGTACATAATTTTTCTATTCTATCTTCTTTATTTTTTCTATTTTGAATTTCTAATTTAGCATTAGAATTATCTTCTTTTTTAAAAAATTTATCTAGTGTATGCTACTAGAATAAGTTAGAAAAGCTATTAAGGAGATGATGCCTACAAAGGAACCATCATATATTTATAGTTTCATTGAGGATGAATAAATTGTTCCATTTTGAAGAGGTCGTGCTTTGAAGATAGGAAAGGATGAAATAGAGGCTAGATAGATGCTCAATAGCCTTAGGTGCAAATAGATCAGAGAAATTATACCTCATTTAGGTAATGAGACACACATGTCAAGATTGGTGTCCATTAGTTCAAGAAGATCTAAAAAATCTGGAAGGTTAGCATCATACCTTTACGAGGATTATGAGACATTTCATGTACAAATTGTGTTCAATGGTGTATGAATCTTTGATGATATTTGCATGACTATACTAGAAACTGAGAGAAACTTGAAGAAGCCTTATTGGTCTATGACTATTTTTGAATCACATATTCTATATATTGTACTATTTTATTTTATATTACTAGTCAGTTTAATTCATAGTTTGTAGTATGCAGATATGTTAGGCATCCATCTAAATTCAGTTATTCCTTAAGGGAGAGTGTTGGAATAAGTTAAAACTATATTATTGTGTGTGTTACATATGTGGAAAAAGAGTTAGAGTTGTAAGAAATAACTAAAATAGATATGTCCTCCTTCTCAGAGTTAACTATCATTTCTATGTAGTTTGTTGTTAATTAGTTTAGTGGATTTATAGGAATATTGTTTATCTCCATGATTGTATATATAACTATCATTTGATCAATAAAACATATAACTTAGTTTCTCTACTCTATCTTCTTTATTTTTGTTATTTTGAATTTCTAATTTTATCATCAAAACTTTCTATAGCTTTTAAATTACCAATCCCCTTAGTATGATGATAGTGACCTTTAGGAAGGAATTAGATATTAGTGAAAAATTCCTTAAGATCTGAGAGAGATAATAAGAAGCACAATGACCAAATGTGAGCCCAAAATCAACTATTAAATAATACATTGAAGAGAAGTACAAATAGGTGTGAGTGCTTCCACGAAATGAAGGATGTACTCCTCGAACATGAGTGGTGGAAAATAATGACCCTTTAAACTAGGTTGATGTGTCAAAATGAACTTGACACATCTCTAGTAGACTCCTAAAACATGACAACTTGTGTAGACAAGTGTCAAATGACTATGGATTACTAAGTTGGCTTATTAATCCTATGTGTAATTAAAAAATTACACCAACACCCCCTTAAGCATAGCTTAGGTGGACATGAAAGATATGAGTCTCAACAAGAAGGCTTGATAAGGTACTCATTTACAATGCAAATAACTTAGAAGAAGGAGACACGAGGAAAACCCAATGGGAACAAAACCTCCCTCCAAAAAAAGATAAGATGCAATAGAATGTGCAAGTGAAGAGGAAGAGTGATAGATGGAGGACTTATGACAACTCCCAAGGACTAATTCTACCACAAAGTAAAATATGTTGGCCCCATAGGAGTGAAAGTAGAGAACATCATATGACCCCCCAAAAAGATATGAAGTGATGAACTCTATGTAGTGTTGGTAGATGATCGACACAGGATGCTAAAGATGATCCATGAACATTGAACAATATATCTACCCTTGGACAGAAACAACACCAAAATGTTTTGCAAGATTACTTCCCATTCCAGATAGGAATATGTAGGAAGTAATATGAATGTCTCTGAATTCTGCACATAACCCAAACAATGAAAAAAATACTATTGATGCCCTCGAATGATGTTCAAAGATATACAAGACAATGCTTATGTGTGATGGATTATGTAGCAAGAAAGATTTTGGAACATGGGTCATGAATGCATGGTGATGTCTCGACTGATGTGAATATGATACTATTGGAGATGAAGATAGCTAAGTAAGATATCGCAACTCATGAACTTCTGCACAATCTATCACGATGGGAGTTGATTTAGGCAAGGTAAGAGCAGTGTCCAAAGATGACAATGTTGATGAAACTTCATGGAAGTTAACACTAAATAGAAGACATTCACGTTTGCAAGATAAAGCAAACCAAAATAATCCCCCCATGATTTAAATAGATAAACCCCAAGTATGGCACTTTATAATTAGTGTATGAAATAAAAACTAAAAGTGAACCCAAATAAACACTTTACAATATGAGTATTTTATTGAACCCAATTGATGCGTCATGAAAAAACATGCAACTTTTAAAAAAAAAAAAAAATGTGAAACTCGTTTGCAAGTTATACAAATTTTAATTTTTCGCTTTCAAACATTTAGAGAATAAAAATATTTAGCAACAAAAAATTAAATGAATTTTTCTGATTTTGCAAAAATAAATTTTACCGATTTGGAGGAGATTGAAAGAAAAGGGATGGGGAACTATTTAGAAATATTTTCCCCTTCCATCCTCCAAATGCATGTCGCACAGGCACAAAAGTCGTTGCTGGACCCTGTGACCATGGGCTAACTACAGCGGAACCAAGTTTAAATATTTCCCTCCCACAGCTGAACCGACACCAGAGGTGGCCGCGTGCCCACCTGAAAATCATCGTTGCAGAGGTAAAACCGCAAGAGGAGGCGAGTTTCAGAGTGCTCGGGATGCTCCGAACCGTAGGGCACAGAATGAGTGGCCACGTGTGCACGGGATGCTGGATCAGATCACCGCAGTCTGAGAGGATGCTAGCGCCCTCTATTGAATGGGCGGTCGAAGGCATTCAGAGGTAGGTCGCGGTCATTTTCAATCCCAGCCACAGTCTTCTTTTTAAAAAACGCAGAGCTTGCTGCCTTTTTTCAAAGAGTGCTTGGGGGTCATGGCACTATGCCTATTGACTGCCCGCGGCTCCAGCAGATCTGTCTAGGTGTAGATGCACGCTACGGGGTCGAAGTACCAAGCAGCCTAGCTGCGATGACTGCCACAATCTGAACACGCAGCATGAACCTTCCAAACTCTATGTTACGGTCTTCAAATATTTCAATTTCTGATAACATGACAAATTTCTCCAGATCTGAGAGAGATAATAAGCACAATAGTCAAAGGTGAGCTTAAAATCAACTATTTAATAATGCATAGAAGAGGAGTACAAATAGGTGTGAGTGCTTCCACAAAATGAGGCATAGACTCGGCAAACATGAGTGGTGGCAAATAACAACCTTTTAAACTAGGTTGAAGTGTCAAAATGATCTCAACACATCTTTAGTAGACTCCTAAAACATGATGATTTGTGTAGATAAGTCTCAAATGGCTATTAATGTCTAAGTAGGTTTATTAACCCTAAATGTAATTAAATAAATGCACCAACAATTAGTATAGGAAAATTGCATGTCAAGTGAGTGCTCTGAACCTTTAATGCTTGGTAATATCACATACAATGTAAAATCACTGGTTATAGGTTTTCTATGTTGTATATTGTATGTGTTTTTCAAATGCAACAATCTCTCTTTAGGAACACAACCCCGCTCTGCAACTGTCGCTCACCTTCCCGCCCAATTCATTTTTCAAACTAAAGGTTCCCATGCCCGCCTCCCCGGGGGGAGATGCTACCCCCCTGGCAGACCCACCTGCTGGTCCTGATGGACCCCAGATCACCGTCACTGTGCCAGAGTCAACGGGGGAATCTCAAAAAGAGTCTTCTTCTGTTGATTCCCCGTTTTCCCCTAAACCTAACTGGAAAGGTGCTCTTGTTGGTGATGCCCAACAACCCTTGCAGGCCCTTTTGGTGAATTTTGTTTAGACGGAAGAAGGAGCAGAACTGTCACTCCCTGACTCTGTGGTGAATCGCACAATGGATAACTTTTAGATGGCTCTGATGGGTCATTTCTTCAATTTCCAAACTACCATTGAAATGGTTAGAAAATGGGTCTCTAACTAGTGGAAGATCAAAGGATCGGCCCTGGTTTCAACCATGCCGGGAGGGCTCTTCCTATTTAAGTTTACCACTCTCGAGGACATGACCAGTGTGCTGTCTGGCTCATGGGTATATGGAAAGCATTTTTTAGCCCTTGCAAAGTGGAAGCCCGGATTCAATCCGGCGACAGACCTAACTAGATCGGCTCCTATTTGGGTCTGCCTCCCGGGCCTCCTGCTCGAGTATTGGGATGAGCAGGTCTTCTGATGGATTGGGGATTCCTTTGGTTCATTCATCACGATAGATCAGGTGACAAGGTCTAAATCTAGGATGGTGTTTGCTAGATTTTGTGTGAATGTCACTATGAATAAAATCCTGCCCAACTTTGTTATTTTGAAATCCAAACTGGGTAGATGGACCCAAGCATTACTCTATGAGAATGCTACCCTTTTTTGTTGTAAATGTGAATGTAGAGGCCACTCTAGTGATACCTGCAAGGCCACCAAGTTGAAAGAGAAATGACAGAACAAGGACAAAATAATAGCAGAGGCCCCTCCCCCAGTTGTTTTGGAGGAACCATTTGTGTCAAAGCACCCCCGGTGGCCGTTGATAAGGTTTCTGGTGTGCAGACACCTGTGGCCATTGATACGGATTTTGATGTCCTGAGACCTGAAGAAGGTGAGATAGTCTCCCCCCAGGTGCCGGGTGTGGGATGCTCTGGGTCTCTCCCAGACCCAACCCTAAGAGATCAGGTGTCCCAACCCGTGTTACCGACGATTTTGGAACCTTCTCTAACCTTGATGCCCCCCCTGAGGAGAGAAAGTTTATCTCGGCCAGGGAGGAACAACCTGATATTGTGGTAGCCCTTGAGTTGCATGACCCAATCTGGATGGCTAAACTCACCCCAAAGGTGGTAAAGAAAAGTTCCCTCAGCTCCACAGATGGTTCTGAGGATGAGGAGGGGGAATGAAAAACACAGAAAAAGAAAATCAGAAATAAAAAGGCAGATGTGGGGGTGGATACACCAAGAGGAAGACCCTCAGAATGAGTAAGAAGATCGAAAGGATCCACAAGGGAGGTTGTGGCAGGAAGGCAACAAACCCTGGAATCTAGCTTCAAAAGTAAGAGATGAACTGCCTCTCTTGGAATGTAAGGGGTTTGAACAACTCCCTTAAACAAATGGTTGTTAAACATTACATTTTTGATCTCAGGCTGGAGATTCTTCTCCTACAGGAAGTCAAGATGTTTGCTAGTACCTTTGCTACCCTAGCGCCGCTTCTTTGGCCAGGGGCTACTTTCCTTTATTCTGAAGCTGTGGGTGCGTCTAGTGGTATTTCCATGCTCTAGAACCTGAATAGAATAATTGGTCAGTTGGTTAACTCATCCCCTAACTTTCTTTTTGTCACCTTTAGGAAGTTTGGTATTGAGTGGACCACCTTTAATATCTATGCCCCAAACACTAGGCACACACGTGCCTCTCTATGGAATGAGCTGGGCCACCGGCTTGATCTGGTTGGCTCTGCTAATTTTTTGTTGGCTGGTGATTTTAACAGCCCCCTTTACCACTCTAAAAAGTGTGGCAGCCTCATAGATTACTCGAACAGTATGGGGGATCTGGCGGATTTTACTGCTTCCATAGGCCTTCTTGATCTTACTCTGAAGGGGGACCCTTTCACTTGGTCCAACAATAGGAAAGGTTCTCACCTCATCTAGGTGAGGCTTGATTGGGTCCTTGCCACTTCCTCTTGGAACCTCTACCTGAACTCCACCTTTTCTGCCCTCCCTAGAACTACCTCTGATCACAACCCCCTTCTTCTCTGCTGGTTTGACTCTCCTAAGGTCAACCCGATGCCCTTCATATTTGAAATTATGTGGTGCTCTCACCCCTCCTTTAGGCAGTAGGTGAATTTTTGGTGGAAGACTAATATTAGGGGTACTACCATGTTTAGGATTGCTCAAAAACTAGAAATTATTAGGAAGGAGGTCAAAGGGTGGAGCAAACATAACTTCGGTGATTTCAACAAGGAGAAAATCGATCTCTCAGAAACCCTTGTTTCCCTCTAGGCTCAACTTGCATCCAGAAGCTTCTTGCCTCAGATCTAGGGGGAGGAGGAGAGTACTAGACACAAGTGGCAGGAAACCTTGAAAAGAGAAGAAATTTACTGGAAGCAAAGATCCAAAATTCAGTGGCTTGTTGAAGGGGATAGGAACACGACCTTTTTCCACAGGTTTGCTAGCATCCATAAGAAGAGAAATACCATCTCCTCTCTCCTGGATGAGGATGGGAATGAAGTCAAGGAAAAGGACAAAATTAACCAGGTTGCAGTTAATTACTTTATGGACCTATATTCAGAAAGGGGTCCTGTCTGCCAAGACCACATCCAAAACCAGCTCCTAGATCACATCCAAAGCGCTATTACCCTAGGAGATAATGACATGCTCACAAAGTAGGTTTCAAATGAAGAGGTTAAGAAGGCAGTTTTTGCTATGGGAGCTTACAAAGCCCCTGGACCGGACGGGTTTCCCCCTGCTTTCTTTCAGGAGTATTGGGAGATTGTGGGAAATGATGTTACTAGAACTGCTAGAGACTTCTTTAGGACTGGGCGTCTTCTTAGATAGCATAATCAAACTTACATTGTGCTTTTCCCTAAGAATGACAACCCTACTTCTATAATGGATTTCAGGCCCATTAGCCTCTGTAATACCTTCTACAAGATCCTCACCAAGATCCTGATTGGAAGAATCAAGCCTCTCCTTGACAAGATTATCAGCAACACCCAGAAAGGTTTTGTACCAGGTAGATAGATACTGGACGCGGCCATTGCCACTCATGAAATCATCCACTCGATGGACAAAAGTAGAGCCCCAGGCATGGCCTTTAAACTAGATATTTCCAAAGCTTATGACAAAGTTAATTGGTCCTTTCTGCTCAAAAATCTTGCTAAAATGGGCTTTAATGAAAAGATTATTTGAATTATAAAAGAATGTACCCAAACTGTTAGTTTTTCTATCCTAACTAATGGATCCCCGGGTGGACATTTTACCCCTGAGAAAGGTCTTAGATAGGGAGACCCCCTCTCTCCTTACCTTTTTATCATGGTGGCTGATGTGCTTAGCAGGACTATGGGTATGCTATCCGCTACGAGAAATATTAATGGCATCAAACCTGCTTCCACTCACCCTCAAGTGGTGTTGGAACAGTTTGTGGATGACACTTTCCTCTTTGGGTATTCTTCTGTTATTGAGGCTAGGCAATGGAAACAAAATTTGGATTGTTATGCTTGGGCTTCGGGTCAATGTATTAACTATCAAAAAAGCTGGCTATTCTTCTTCAATACTCCAGTGGACGTACAAAATAAGGTGCTATGAATTTTGAGATGCTTGGCAGCCTCGCTCCCTTCTACTTACCTTGGCCTTCCCCTCACGGTCAAAGAGGTATCCCTTGAATTCTGGAACTCTATCCTGGAAAGAACCCAGAGGAAACTTGCTGGTTGGAAGGGAAAGATTTTAAGCAATGCTGGCAAACTTCAATTGGTTTCTTCTACCCTCTAGGGGATCCTAGTCTACTTCCTATCCCTCTTCAAAATCATAAGCAATATGGCCGAAAAACTGGAAAAAATTTAGA
This sequence comes from Thuja plicata, assembly GCA_018584345.1. Taxonomy (NCBI): domain Eukaryota; kingdom Viridiplantae; phylum Streptophyta; class Pinopsida; order Cupressales; family Cupressaceae; genus Thuja; species Thuja plicata. The sequence continues at coordinate 1,432,154 of MU225477.1, read as the reverse complement.
GAACCTTTCTGTGGGCAGGGACTAAAGAAAAAAAGAGGATTTCACTTGTCAACTGGGACACTGTCTACCTCCCGAAAAGATTGGGAGGTCTTGGCCTCAGAAAAATCAGTCTAATGAACAAGGCCCTTACTACTAAGGTGGCTTGGAAGCTCATTGAGGGAAAAGCAGAGTGGTGCAAAACAATGGAAACCAAATATCTTCAATGCCACCCCTACAGAAAAATGTTCCATAATAGCGACCACCCTAGTGGTTCCAAACTCTGGATAAACATCTACAAGTGTAAGCCCCTCCTAGCCAGAGGTGCTTTTTGGCAAATTGGCAATGGTAGGTCCATTAGATTCTTGAACGACCATTGGATCATGAACCAACCTCAGCTGGGTCATAAATTCAAACCAATTATGGATCTCCTTCGACCTACCCTGGGTCTTAGAGCTTCCAACTACACCAACGGAAGAGTTTGGACTGATATACCCAATCAATTAAGGGGCAGACCGAATCTGCAACACTCAGCAAAGGAGCTGATCGACATCCTGACTAGTATCAAAATTTCTGAGGTTGATGATTCTATTATTTGGACCCCCACCCAGACTGGTGCTTTCATAGTTAGTTCAGCTTATAACCTGCTTCTTAAGGATGAGAGCAACCCAAGGGACTGGAAGAAGGTGTGGATCACCCAACTCACGCCTAAAATAAACTTTTTTTGGTGGACCCTAATGCACAGTAAGATCCTAACCCAAGATAATATTTCTAAAAGAGGCTTCTCAATGGCAAACAGATGTGTCCTTTGGGAGAAGGCAGAAGAGACAGTTAATCACCTCTTCATCCACTGTGACAATGCTATTAGCATGTGGCAAGGAATTTATGACAAGCTGGGTATCTCGTGGGTCCTATGTGGCGAGGTGCACCAATTCATTAAATGGAGATCCCCCTCAAACCACCCTCTGCTCCAACTCCTCTGGCGTATGCTTCCCCCGCACATATGTTGGTCCATCTGGAAAGAAAGGAACAACAGGATATTCAGGGAGATAGGCATCTAGCCTGAAACTTGTCTCCACATCAGAACTAAGCTTCTGAGTGAAAATGTAAGGATGGCTAAATGGAAGCTCCCATCTAGCTCTCCTGCTACCTGGGAAGCTAAGATAGAAGAATGCTGGAACCTCCTGAGTGGGTTCTCCAGGTTTGACAACACTAAAATCACTGCCAGAAAATCCACCAAATGGACTGCCCCTCCTAGAGGCAGGATAAAATTAAACTTTGATGGGGCAGTTAACAATCTTGGGAGAGGTGGGGAAGGAGTGCTGAGAGATCACCATGGCACTTGCCTTTTGGCTTATGCGGGACCAGTCAATAATTGTACTGTCACCCACGTAGAAGGGACTGCCCTTCTCTGGGGGATTAAACTTGCAAAATAGATGAACTTTAGACAGCTCGAAATCGAGGGTGATTCCAAAGTAATAATAGAGGCAGTTAAGAGTGGTGCTGGTGCAGGGTGGCAGACTAGACCCATTATTTTGGAGGTCTGTGAGCTTCTTGAGAGCTTCCAACATATATCTATAGGCCATACCTACAGAGAGGGAAACTCGATTGCTGACTCATTGGCGGCAATGGGTCTAAAACAAACCAAGCTTAATAGATGGATGTTAGTTGGTGATTTACCTCCAATGACTCAACGTATCATCGAGGGAGAAATGAATACAATTGTCTAATGTTCCAAGCTGGATTTTTTATTATGAATCCCTCCTTGATCACATGTTGGCATATTCGAGTTACCTTTGTGATTATGAAAGACAAAACTCAAAGCCCCATAAAGTTCAATAATTACCTTTTATTCGTGTGGAGTGATCGCTGTCAGTGTAAAAAGGTGTTTTTGGTGATTAATGGTAGTAATGCTATTATTACTATTTATGTTACCTAGGGATCTGTTAGATTTGTCAGTATGGAGCCCGATCTCCAAAATCCCCAAAACCGACAGGGTATGTATAAGCTTTTTTTGAAATGGATTTGTAAAAAAGAGTGGTTTTATATGGCATGCAACTACAGTCGGCTCTCAGACCCCAAAGATATTCTGACGATTGAAAACCAGACCTCTGATATGGGGGGTAATGTTCTCCATATCAAACCTGATAATATTGATGAAGCCTTTACTTCTGATCCACTGGTCACCCACTATTGCAAGGAAACTAGAATTTGGGGTTTCATGGAACGTATGAAAGGCGGCCATGACGATAGAATATCTAAATAGTTTGTTTCCTCCTAGAATAATATAAATGTCTCAGTGGGAGGAATTCACTTTCAGCTCAATGAGGAGGCCATCGTTGAGGCTACGGGGCTCCCTATGGTGGGGAGAAAGTACAAAAATACTAGTCGGACTACCGACCCTACTAGCCTAAAACAATTTTTTAAAGAAGGGGAGTTGTCGGTCAGGAAACAGGGGGGTTTCAACAGAGAAGAGCTACCAGACTTCTAGCCAAAAATTTGTCTCATTATCATGAAGTATTTCACACTTGAAGGTAAGTTCACGGTGTTTTACAACTACCACTTACCTTTCCTGAATCATATTAGGAAAAAAGATTTAATTTCCATACCGTTTTATCTTTTGCACTCTATTGAAAGCAATATCCTTCATATTAAAAGAAACCCTAACAGAGCTATCCTCCACCAAGGCCTCCTCCTCTGTCTTTTCCAGTTTCACAAATCCATATGCCCGGCACCCCAACCCCCTCTGATTATTCAGATGATGCCCCAGGAAACGCCCGCTGATAAAGCCGAAAAGACCTCCAACTCCTCCTCCTAGTCCATCCGTATCACCCAAGGGCCTGTGAAGTCTGAGAAAAAAACCCGTGAAAAAAGTATTAAGATACCCACCCATAAGAAGGATGGCCAGGAGGATTCTTATGTTTCAGACTCCATGGATTACATTGAAGGGAAAGGGGCTGAAAGCACACCTGAGACGGATTACAAGCCCAAAAAATAGAAAATTATTGAAACCCAAGTCAATTTGGAGGTGGACCTAAGCGGTTCTGGCCGTAGGAGGTCTAATAGAATTGCCAAGGAACAATGCAAAATCAAGATGCTAGAGATGGCCTCCAAAGAGCTCTCCCTGAAGGAAAATGCCTCCCACTCCACAAATTCTAGAAATGTTTCCTCGGAAGGCTATATGAGCCTGACTGGTAATACTCCCTTGACCAACCCCCAGAGAGCTACGAATCCTACCCCACCCCAAAGCTCCCACTATGATCCCCAGGTTAAACCCCTCTCCTCTGGAATGGAGGAAAAATGCAATTTCACAGGCACCCTTAAAAGAAAGTTTATGAGTATTGACAAGGAAATTGCAGAGATCAAAAAGGGTATGCAGGACCTGATGAACCACTGCATGAGGACCAACAAATTTGCACTGAAGGTGATGCATGCCTCAGCGATGACCCTCTGTAATGTGCAGGAGAAGCTGGTGGATGGAAAACTGGAAGCGAACGAAGATAACAAAGATCTGTTCCTGTTCCTCCAGGAGGAGTGGGCGAGAACCCTACTGTCTAAACAGTTGGGAGAGAAGAATTAATGTTGCTGCCTATGGTTCGGGTTTTTTTGGCTGGGCTTGTCCCTCGGTTCCCCTGTTCTATTTTTGGGGTTAATGTTAAGTTTATTATTTTGGTTTGGTTGAGCCCTGCATGGCTTAGTGACAATATTTTTTATGCTACTATTGATAGCAATTACTCTGGTTTTATCATTTTGAGTAGAACTGTTACTTTTGTTTTTGATAGAGGCAGAACTTTTAATGTCTGTGATATCCTGCTAAACTGCTGTAAGCTTTGACTAGTTCCATTAATATGTTTTTAATGTGCTACTAGTCCTCTGTTCCATGGGCCAGCACCCTCTTGCTGCTTTTTTTATCAAAAACATTAGATTTCTAAAAACACATGAAAATGTTGCATCTTTTTCTCTCATGAATGAGCAATTGTGAGAACTGAGGTTTGTAAGGAGTTCTTCATTTGCAACCCTTGAATAAGGAGAATAATGTTAGTAGAAAAACAATAGTTAACTGAGGAGCTATATATGGTAATTTAAACAAGCAGAAACTAATTTTCTTAAAAAAATAACAAAATAATTAAATATTTATTTTGTAGTTATTTTGAGGGGTTAAGTTTATTTTGGTAATTAAAAGTATGATAAAATCAACATAAATAATTATGTTATTGGAAAAGTTTATACTTGAATAGTTTGTTGAAACATTTTAGGTGATAATGATTAAACATTACTTTTTATTTTCTTAGAAATTTCTACTTTAATAATTTATAACAAAAGTATTTTAAGAGAATCACAGATTAATTAATTGAAAAAAGAGGAAAAATTTATGCTAGTTATTTAATTTAAAATATAAATGAATATCACTTATTAAATCATTAAAATATGTATAGCTGAAATAAAATTATATACTAACACTATTGATTATTAGGCTTGTTTAATTCTATCATTAATGTCACTTTATTTTCACATATCAAACAAAGTAATTGCAAGAATAAAAGTTACCATTAGGTAGTTGGAAGAGAAAGCTAAACTATTAAGAATTAAAATTGAAATACTAGTTGATGCCACCTATATATATATATATATATATATATACATAC
>MU225477.1:1409202-1427185 GCA_018584345.1 Thuja plicata | reverse complement strand
ATATATATATATCTTTCTGTGTGTGTGTGTGTGTAGATTTATAAAGGGTCCAGACTTTCCCATCTTGTGCTCCCTAATAATCCTCTTAAGATCCTAACTATAATATTGAGGTAATTAGCCTCCAACCATCCAATCCTTATGTTGCCCACTTGGCCAAATAATCAACATCCCTATTCCAAGCATGTGGAGCATAATGACAGGAAACATACTCTAATGAGTCTCTTCAAGTGAGAATCTAGCATCCCACTATAGCCATATGTCAATCATAATCATCTATCTTCTATCTATTCACCATATCCACAACTAATTGAGAATCAAACTCACAAATAATCTTTCTCCAATGAAGAGCACACCCTCTTTCAAAAGCTTATAGATTAGAAAAAGCCTACATGTAATTATTAGTCTAATAGTCCTTATACTCTGACAATAAGAAGATAACATTACCAAAGTTACCCTACAAACTATTTCATGTCACATATCTCCTCTAGAAGACCCATCAACATTAACCTTAAGGGTTACAAAGGTGAAGGAGACCACTTACCATCCCACTGAACCTTCTATTTAGAATGTCTACACCTTTCTTTCTTCCTTTTGAGAGGTTCATCTCCAAAATTTGTACAAAAAAATTAAGTTATAGAAAACTAGAAGATCTGTAGGATATACTATCTCAGAAAGATCACACTTCACCATTACAGTTTCTTGTATCAAATGTATATCACAACCAAACTTTCTCCACTAGAATCTTCTTGTTTTAAAAATCCTTTTGTTCTCTTAAAGCCACAATTGCCAAATAACAAAGCAATGCCCAATTTCCAATGAAACCTTAAGAAATGAAGCCTTAGTAAAGAGTTTTTCCAAATTTTTATAAAAATAAACCAAAGGATTGGCATGAAACACCCTGCCACCAATTCTAAATATCCCTAGCAAAAGAACACTATAAAAAGAGCTAAGGAGTAGTCTCCTCACTTTGTTCACATAAAAAAAAAATAGAGGGCCCCTAAAACCCACTTTTCCTAAGATTCTTGTAAGTGAGACATCTATTCCGCATCAGTAGCCAAAATAAAATATTACACTTAATCCAAGCCATCCTTTTCCAAACCTTCTTCCGTCATAGCACATTTGTCTTGCCAAAAGTTAGTTTGGCTAGTTCCTGATATCCTAAAGCCACCATAAACTCTCCCCTCAGATTAGGGCCCTAGGAGAGAATGCCATCTCAATTGTGTGAATTAGACATTCTCTTTTCCAAGATTCTAGAAACCTTCATTGTATCCTCTATGAAATATCCAAGTAGTCACTCATGTGAATCTTTTCATCTAGACATTTCTTTGTGCCTCAGGGTCACAAAAATCTTGATATCCTCAACTCAGGTCAATCCAAATTTAAGGAAATAATTACAAAGAGAGTGAAAATGGGAATCCTTGTAGAGGATAGGAGGGAATCCATCCATAACCTTTCTTTCAATCATCCTTATTAAAAATCTAGAATAAACCTTTCTTTACTAGCTGGGCTCCTATTTTAAGAGTATGCAAAGTCATGAATCCACTTCCTTGTAGATTATACTAAGGGAATAATTTTCCCTCCTCCACCTTCAAATATTTTATGTTGAGGATTTTAGCTCATCTTTGATCTGTGTTGATACATCATCTCTAGAGGGTTTTAGCATCCAGACCATGACCATTCATTCCTTATTTCATAGACAAAAACCACCATATTTATTTGAGCTACATACATAATCCCATTTAACCAAACATCGCTTTGATGAAAGTAAGTTACCTATCCATAAAGTTATCTAGAAAGAGCATCAATTTTTTTAATAAAACTTGCCAAAGTTGTCTAAATAAAATACTTATTAATAGAGAGTCCCTAGATAACTAACTTTAAAAGAGTCTCTCTACCTACCATTAGAAATTATCTATTAGTCCAATGAATGAAATAAAAATCATTTTTAAAAGCTCTATTCTGAATGAAGTCACTATTGTTAAGTTCAACAAAGAATCAAGTTATGTATGAGAATATGTGTTTCTCTACAAGAGCTCGATTATCACAACTAATTTTAAGAGTTTAAAATACAACATCATGGCCAATGTTTTCAAGTTTATTTAGGACTTCAGGAAAATACCTAGTCCTATCTCTATTGTATAGCTTTGTTCCTATAATGTTCAAAGGAAATAGATGGACCAAACAAGTTTTCACAAATTTCTCTGCCATATCTTCATAAGATCTCTCTGGAAGGCCTCTGTGAAAGGCGTACCCATTAAATAACTCCACACCTTAAGAAATTTCAAGTCCTTTATGGGGTAAATCACATTATATTTCCTTACCTCCAAGACCCATTTATCTAGGGTTATTAATTCAAGAATAATAGTGCATAGTAAAAATCCTGTATAGGCTTGGAAAAAGGAAGAGAACTAGAAACTTGAACAAAGAGAAACCCTTAAAGGGTCCAAACTTTTTGATCTTGTGCTCCCTAATAATCCTCTCAAGATCCTAATTTTACTCTTGAGGCAATTAGCCTCCAGCTATCAGACCTTATGTTTCCCACTTGGCCAAATAATTAACATCCATATTCCACTTATGGGGAGCATAATGACAGGAAACATACTCCAACAAGTCTCCTAGAGTAAGAATCTACAAGCCCACTATAACCAGATGTCAGTCAACATCATCTGTCTTCTATCTATTCACCATATACACAACTGTTTAGAATAAAACTAATAAATAATCTTTCTCCAATGAATCTCGAATATTCTCTTTCAAAAGCTAATAGAATAGCAAGAGCCTACAAGTAATTATTAGTCTAATGACCTTTATACTCTGAAAATAAGAAGATAACATTACCGAAATTACCCTACCAACTCCTATATTTCACATATTTCCTCTAGAAGACCCATCAACATTTACCTTAAGTGTTCCACAGGTGAAGGAGACCACTTACCATCCCACTGAATCTTCTATTTAGCATGTCTGCGCCTTTCTTTCTGCCTTCTAAGAAGGCTATCTCCAAAATTTGCACAAAAAAAATTGAAGGTTTAGAAAACTTGCAGATCTCTAAGATATACTATCTCAAAAATATCATGCTTCACCATCATAGTTTCTTGGATCATATGTATAGCACACAATCAAACTTGCTCCACCATAATCCTCTTGTCTTAGAAAATCCTTTTATTCCTTTCAATCCATAGTTGCCAAATAATGAAGCAAGGCCCAATGTCCCATGAAACCTTAACAAATGAAGTCTTAGTAAGGAATTTTCCCAAATTGTTATGAAAATCAACCAAACAGTTGACATGAACACATGTGTGCCTCCAAACTCCCCACAACCAATGCCAAATATCCCTAGCAAAAGAACACTATAAAAAGAGCTGAGGACTAGTCTCCTTACTTTTTTTACAAAAAACAAAAATGGAGGGCCCCTAGAAACCCCTCTTCCTAAGATTATCCTTAGTGAGACATCTATTCTACATGAGTAGCCACAATAAAATATTATACTTAAGCCAAGCCATCCTTTTCCAAACCTTCTTTCCTCATAGCATATTTGTCTATCCAAAATCTAGTTTGTCTAGTTCATGATATCTTGAAGCCACCATAAAATTTCCCCTCAGATTAGGGCCCTAGGAAAGAATGTCATCTCAATTGTGTGAATTACACATTCTCTTTGACAAGATTCTAACAACCTCCGTCCTATCCTCTACAAAACCTCCAAGAGGTCACTCATGTGATTCTTTCCATATAGATATTTGTTTGAGCCCCAAGTTTACAACAACCTTGATATCCTCAACTTGAGTCCATCCAATGTTAAGGAAATAATTGCAAACAGAGTGCAAATGTGAATATTTGCAGAGGATAGGAGAGAATTCATCCATAACCTTTCTTTAAATCATCCTTATTACAAATCCATAATACACCTTTCTTTACTAACGGGGCTCATATTTTAAGAGTATGCCAAGTCATAATCCACTTCCTTGTAGATTATATCGAGAAACTTATTTTCCCTCCTCTCCTTCAAAATACTTTATGTTGAGGATTTTAGCCCATCTTTGATAATGGTTGATACATCATCTCTAGAAGATTTTAGCATCCAAAGCATGACCATTCATTCCTTCTTTCATAGTCCAAGACCACCATATTGCTTTGACCTACATTCAAAATCCCATTTAACCAAGCTCCACTTTAATGAAAGTAAGTTACCTATCCATAAAGTTGTCTAGAAAGAGCATCATTTTTTTAATAAAGCTTGCCAAAGTTGTCTAAAAAAAGAAACTATTAATAGAGAGTCCCTAGATCACTAACTTCAAAAGAGTCTCTCGACCTTCCATTAACAACCATCTCTTAGTCCAATGAAAAAATCATTTTTAAAATCTCTATTTTAAATGAAGTCGCTACTATTAAATGCAATGAAGAAGCAGACTATATCTAAGAATATGTGGTTCTCTATAGGAGCTCGATTATCACAACTGATTTTAAGGGTTTAAAATACAACATTGTGGCCAATGTTTACAAGTTTATTTAGGACTTCAGGCCAATACCTAGTCTTATCGCTATTGTATAGCTTTGTTCCTATAATCTTCAAGGACAAAAGAGGGCACAAACAAGTTTTCACAATTCTCTCTATCATATCTTCATAATCTCTCTCTGTTCGGGCTCTGTGAAAGGCATGCCAACTCAATATCTCCACACCTTCAGCATGTTCAAGTCCTCTCATGGGGTAAATCACATCAACTTTCCTTATCTCTCCAAGACCTATTTATCTTGGGTTATAATAGTGATTCTTCTACCACTTCCAATCTAGTCACGCATGAGAGCATCCAACTGTCACACATTATCAATATTATCAAAGACCACCAATGTTTTTAAGGAATTCAAACAACTTATCATTAAACTATATCCATGATCTACATCATTTAGCTTTATTTTATCTTTCAGGATATCCCCGATAATTTGTTACTACAATTATATAATGCAGTACTGGTGGGAGTCCTCAAGATTTACATTAGATACAAAAGAAGAAGCCTTAAAGAGGTGACAAATATCGTTGTAAAGGGATTTTGATAGGTTCATTTTACCCAGACCCAACATATCCCAAATACTAAGGGTAGGCCTATCAATTGTCTCAGGGTCTAATTGCAACATCTGTCTCACCTTGGAAGAGTGAGGTTCGAGTCTCACACAGTATTGAGCTACCTTTAGCATTTCTAAATCTAACGACTACGAAATATCTTTCACCACTTGATCCACGAGATTCCCTTTGTACCTTTGATATTCGAGAATGCATTAATTTGATATGTCTTACATGTCTAGGATTTATAAATCACAACACATCCATGAAACTTAAATAAGTACCCAGAAGCCGTTTCCTGGAGAAACTAGCCAGGTAAACAAGAGACTTCACACAACCTTGGATCATGTCTGGAGGATACTTATCACTATGTTTATTGAAAGCCTCGGCATATGGATCTTGTGCATGCTTTATTAAAAAAGTGTGCCTATATGGAGTTGAGCTTCCATATAAGAGAAACCTCCCTCAGACACCGTGATGAACTCGCATGATCAGGATAAAATATGGGTATATAGAAGCTATAAGTTTGAATGGCCTATTGCTGACTCAATCCAATATTTTCACCCTTTTTCAATCTCTTTCTATCCATAAAGACATTCAATCTTGCAGTTGAGAGAGATCGGTAAAAATAATCCGTAAAGGTTTTTCTCTCGTTGGGCCCCCAAAAACTTAAGAAAATATTAAATATTTTTCTCTCACGAAGGGGCAATTATGCTGACCGAGGTCTGTAATGGTCAAATCCTCCCATTTGAAGCATTTGAAAGAGGAAGAAAGTCTTAATCAGTTTTGACTAATTAAGAAGTTCAAGTAGAAAGTAAAATTTCCACGAAATCAGAACGAAGCTGCAGAGTAAGAGCGCGAAAATATGTACAATCACAAGTCAAAGCGAATGAAACATCTTCTAGATAAATTTGAAGTATTAATTCAATTGTCCATGTGGATAGTTGTTTTAAAGTTTGACATTGTGTTTTTAATTATATTTGACTTTTGTTTAAGGGTGCATGCATGTTATTTAAAAGAAGTTTGTTTGTCACCACTTTTTTTTATACTAAATTTAGGATCAATCCATGCTTTTGCCTGGCATTATGTGTTATTATGTAGTTTGAATTGAAATTTGTGTTGGCACATGCACTTGTTTGAATTTATGCATCATGATCATCTTTTTTTTTTAAATTGAAATTAATGTCAGCACATGCTTTGCCTAGCTTTCTACATTTTCATCAAAACTTTGTATACTTTTAAAGTTAAGAATCCTCAAAATGTGATGGTAGCGACCTTAAGGAGGGAATTATTCATTACTGTAAAAAAACTGCCATAACAAGCTGGTGCTTTGAACCTCTAATGCTCATTGATACCACATACATTGTAAAATCACTGGTTAGATGTTTATCTGACATCTAGGCATCAAAAACTTAATAAAATGTTGTATATTTGTCTCTGATGAATGTGTTAAGTGGGCAGAGGCAATATTGAAAATAGGGGAGACCAAGAGAAAATAGGGGACACTAATGTGCTACAACACAACACAAAACAAATTTTTTATTGCTTGCATAAACACATTACATTCACCTCTATAAATAGAGGTTTGAGAATTCTCTAGAGATCTGCAGTCATACAACTAAGAATGAATGATAGTTGAATGGAAGAATCTACACTATCGGTGCAAATTATTCAATGCAGAGGTTATAAAAACCAACAGACAACAATCGGTGATGGGCGGTGATGGATAATGGGAAGTCAAGGGAAGTTTCTACCCCCGTTGACAAAGTAAAGAAGTTTGGTGGTAGAAATACTTAACTCTCATCAACACTGCCCCCTAATTTCTATCACTAATCACATCAAGATTTACAATATTTATTTTATCTCTCAAATATTCACATTGTTCTTGTGCTAAGGCCTTTGTGAATATGTCTACAAATTGTTCCTTGGATCTACAATGTTGCAGAATGATCTCTCTATTGTTTACCAACTCTCGAATGAAGTGATATCTAGTGTCAATATGCTTTGTCCTCTTGTGAAAAATGTGATTCTTTGATAGTGCGATGCCAGATTTATTATGACAATATGTTGTAGTAGGATCATTTTTCTTATGCTTTAGATCCTTCAACTCTCTACACATCCATACTGCTTGACATGTTGCTAATGTACCTGCTACATACTCTGCTCCAGCTGTTGAGATAATCACTATAGGCTATTTCTTTGATGTCCATGCCACAACACCTGTTCCAAGATGAAATGCATATGCATATGTACTTACTCTATCATCAATACTCCCTGCAAAATCACTATATATATATCCAACTGACTTAAAATCATTGAATTGGAATAGAATATACCAAAATTCATAGTCCTTGTAATGTACCTCAATATTCTCTTTCTTGCCTACCAATGTGAGTTCTTAGGTGAATCCATAAATCTTGAAATCAAACTAACTCCATGCATAATATCTGGCCTAGTTGTTGTGAGATACATCAAACTACTAACAAATTTTATGAATAAGGTTGAATCAAAATCTATCTCATTGTTTTCTCTACCTAGTTTCGTGCCTATTGCCATAGGTGTGGAAACTGGAGTACAGTTTTTCATTTTAAATCTTCTCAAAAAATCCTTTTCATATTTACTTTGACAAATAAAAATATTGTCATCATTTTGCGCAATGTTAATGCCAAGAAAATATTTCATCAACCCCTCATCTCAATTTCCTTCTTCATTGTTGATTTACACATGTCAATAGAAAGATTTCCTATAAAGATCATATCATTGTAACCACCCTAATTTGGTCTTCTCTGACCATGGACCCTATTTTCCCTAAGTGTGATCATACCCCTAATTATGTCAAGATAACTCTTCAACTTGACTGGCATAATTCTTTTGTAATCAAATTTAATCTCCTAAGTGATCTAATCACTAAATTAACTGCTTTATCCTATTTCAATAAAATTCAAATACATGGCTAAGGTAATTAATTAAAAGGAATTAAATAAAATCCTAAATCCAATTTCTCACTTGCAAAAAGAAACCAATCCCCTAGCCTAATTAATTTAATTAATTGGCTATAGTCCTATTGATTATTAAAAAGAAATCAAAAGCTTAAATAATTAATTTACCATATTATTGAATAAATTAATTATTTATATTCATTTCATTAATATTCCCTCTAACCTAACCAACCTCAACTACCTTAACCTTACGTTCAAATGTATCCCAACCCATTCACCCTTGCTAAATATCATCCTAATCCTAATCCCATCTTAACCCCCTTCCTAATGATGTCACATTCCTAATTTTGTGATTCAGAATTCAACCCACTTGAGAAAGTCAACTTTCTCAAGCTTGACTCACCCAAAGTCCACTTTCTCAAGCTCAGACTTACACCCTCACCCATGCCTCTTAATTTCTCTCATTAATGCATCATTAATGAAGATTTGTCTCACACATACCTCATTAATGCCTTTGGCATTAATGTCTCTTGCATCTCATTAAGGCTTTTACACCTTCATTAATGGCCTTTGTCCCCCATCTCTCTCCTCATTTCTTCTATAAATTGGATGAATTTTGAGCACAAATGGCCCTTAATTTTGAAGAGTTGAATGCATTGTTATGCTATTGATATTATTAGAGGATTATATTACATCATAGTTTTGATATTATGCATTTTTATAATCTCCATTTTTAGAGCTAGAATGCATGTTTCTTGAATAGAATTGATTAGTTTGATTTGAATCTTTCATTCTAGGTTGTATACATCACTAACAAATGCATAATCTGAGGGCTATTATGGCATTTTTCATACTCCTCCTAGATAGGAAGCAATAGATCAATTTTAGTGTTTTTCTTCAAACCCTTACTTTTTCTGAGTTTTCACTAATATAATGATCTATTAAAGTGTTGTGTCTTTCTTAACAGGTGCATAAAATCACACACACATTTCTAGCACCCACCGTTTGGCCTAATATTTGATTTTACCTCACTTTGAATCCATTTTCTATAAATTTTTCTTCTCAGGTTCCAGGTACAGAGTCATTTTTAGTCGTCGAAGATCACATTTGGGACAAAGGATCGTATCGCAGAATCTAGGCTCGCATCCCAGATATCAGGTATCGCATCTGGGAATTTTGCATCGTTTCTGGTAAAGGCTCACATCTGGTATGCATTGTATCATTTTTGGTATATTTCATTGCATCTTGCATATTGGGTCGCATTTGGTTAAACGAGGATCGCATCTGGTTTATAAGGTTGAATATTGAAAATTCTAACCACTAATCTTTGCGTGTTTTCTGTCTCTAACTTTTAAACAGCCTAACTTGTGTTTGTAGATCATTGTCAGAGGCTCTTTTGCTAAAAGGGTTGGAAAATGACTACTAATTTGTGGTTTTGGAGGTTTCCAATCCCCCATCTTGACTTCTATTTTTGTTATGCTTTCCAAACTAAGAACATTTTCCAATCTTACTAAATCGACTAGAGGAATATGCTCTTTTCCTTTTAAGGAAAATAAAAAACTCACAAGTTAATTTATGATTTGAAAGGGATTTGGGGTAAACAAACAAAGCAAAAAAATTAGCTAATTTTGGCATAGTAAATGAACAAGAAAATCACTAAATCTTGTGGGATAAATGAAAAAACACATAGTATAATTCTCCTCGTAAAGTAATTGAACAAGCAAATCACCTAAATATGGGGAAATTGAACAAACCAAAATTTTATTTTCAAGTCATTGTGTTTTTCATTAACTGAGAAGCAAGTGATTGGAGTGTTTTGGGAGAAAACGGCATGGACTAGGAGAGTATGCTCTTCTTCCTTTGAAGAATTATAAATCTAGAACTCCTACACTCGCCAATCCTTTGTATGTTTATTAAACATTAGAGGGCCTACCGGTTGAGGAAAAATTCTCCTGGGAATGACCCAAGCGAGGATAGGTTTTACGCCAACCCTTCCAACTCACTATAAATAATTGCTTCCTCATAGGTCAAATCCTCAGAAGATGGAATCGATTTTGTTCTTGAAATTTTGACATCATTAGTTGAACATGCTTGAGTATGTGTAGAGCGGAGTCGCTTGAATCTCACTTGCAATACTACATCTATTTGAGTATTCATAGAGCTATACACCTCAATTTTTCCTTGTGCAATTCTATGGGAGATGATTACGAATGGATGGCCCTACACTAAGCAAAAATAGATAACAGAATATCTGATTCACCTATGAAAGGGTGATAATATTTGTGCGAGGAAAATAGTAATTGCCCCAAGATACTCATCATTTTGTGCCCTCACTTGCATGTGGAGTTGGATAATATGGTATCATAATGAGAGTCATTGCGTGCTTGGTGATAGCCATATTCTGATTAGCATTTGAGTGTGTACCTGAGTCTATGAGCAAGTATTTTCATCCTATGCTTAGAAACTAGGGATTAAAAATGTGTTTGATCATCTTTAACAATGCGACAGTGCTTGATGTGTCTAAAAGATCATTAAAAATATAATCCCTTCCAACAAGAAACAAAATTCAATCCTTGGGCTACGTGTGTTTTTCACTCACTGGAAAGTCTTAGAAAATAATCTGCAATTAGACAAACTTCACACATTCCAGGACAAATTTGACAAAATTGACAAAACATTGACAGAACATCAGAGGCTCACATCTAGTTGCATTAAGTCACATTTAGGATCCTGGCTCGTATCTAGTAATTCTTGCATCACATCTAGGGAGAAAGATCACATATGGGGAGAAATCTTGCATCTAGGATATCAAATCTCGCATCTGGGATATCAAAGCTCGCATCTGCTTAAACAAAACCTCACATTCAGTGTGTCACATTTAGGATAGTCGGCACTTGTATACTTGTTTCTCAGAAGAATTTAGTACTTTTAGATACCCTTTTGGCTCTTCATTCTGGTCCTATTGCTTTTACTTGTCCATTTTTTGCTATCTCACAACTTTCTGAAAAAGTAGCGATATCAAAGCTCGCATCTGCTTAAACAAAACCTCACATTCAGTGTGTCACATTTAGGACAATCAGCACTTGTATACTTGTTTCTCAGAAGAATTTAGTACTTTTAGATACCCTTTTGGCTCTTCATTCTGGTCCTATTGCTTTTACTTGTCCATTTTTTTCTATCTCACAACTTTCTTATAAGTCTTCCTTGCATGTCCTTTTGGATCTTCACAATTGGTCCCAAATCATGTGGTCTTTTACACTCAACTAAACAACTTGATTCCCAGCTCACTATCAGGGCATTCTAACCCTCTGACTCTAGAGTCACTTACTTCCAAAAATTGACTCTCATTGGTTCCTAGCTCACTACCAGAGCATTCTAACCCTTTGATGATGGAATCAATCAATTTGAAACATCAAACACAAACTCACACATTTGGGGACAATTTGGAAATCCTTTTGGCACTATTCTGAGATTGTGATCAAGACAATCTTATGATGGCTGAAAACAAATGGGATAAACCCTATGGTCTTAACACCAAGGAAGAAGACATTCTCATTAAATCCCTTTCTAAAAAAATGCAAGCTTTGAAATCTGAAATTCAAGACTTAAAATAATAAAAAGATACCTCGTCAAAGGGATCTTCACTAAGATCATTCTTTCCTCTTATCTATGATCATGATGCAAACATGTCTTCACATTCTTCAAAAAAGGAGAGACCTACTCATGGTAATCCTATCTTTTATCAAGAGATTATTTCATAGGATCATGGAAATCCTACCTTTGATCAACATCCTCATAATCTTGAAATCAACATCTCTTTGGAGAGTTCAAGTGGATCTAAATGTCCAAGGGATAGAGCATTCACTCCTTTGAGATGATCTTATACAACAATGATGGCAGAGCTTCTTGAAAAAAATCTCCTAACATTGCCTCAAACCACCTCATGTGGGATGTCATTTGTGAGTACCTACCATGCCTATCATTGACATAATAAGCATAAAAATTCACATTGCATGGAGTTAAAATGTAAAATCCAAGATCTAATTGATGATACCATAATCAACATTTAACATACTCATGAATTATCAAATGAGAATACCAATCCCAAGCATGATCAAAATCATAAAATTATGTCTTTAAATGAGCTACATAACACCTCTAGTTCTTCCATTATTCCTCCACCTTACAAACCTTCAAGGATATCCAAATATCCTCCATCACACAAAGATCCTAATTCTTTTCATGTTAACTATGTCTACCCTCAAGGGCTGCCTTTGAAAGAAATCCAAGCCAATCAAAATCTTGTTGTGAGTATATTCCATGCTCCTAAGATAAAATACCCTAGGCTTCCATGTGCTTCAATGCCTATTCTAAATGATTCCCTAGAAAATCTTCAAAAACCCCTTAAAAAGATTGAAACTCCTACCTTTTGTTTTGGAGTGGATCCATGTCGAGAGGATAAAACAAAATATGAAGAAACAAGTCTTACTAATGATCAAGAATAAGAAAATATCCTATCCCCTCCAACATTTGATGAAGATCCCATATCCCTACAATTTTAACATGACCCCCTTGTATCTTTTCATTCCTTTCAAGAAGATATTCCTCCATCTCAAGAGCTACATAGCCCTCGATCTCCTAAGAAAGATCCAGATACTCCCTCTACTCCTAAAAATCCTATTGAAAAACAAGAGCAAAGTACTCTTCTTGCACTATACAAAGATCCTTGTCAAGATCAACATATCCCATCATATCCTTCACATACTCTTCCATATCCATCTCAAGAAACCATTATTCCTCCAAATTCCTTACAAGACAATAAATCACCTCAAGCATCAATGGTTCTTGTCAAAGTTGCTCCTATCAAAGTTACTCCTGAGCCTATGAGTATGAAGATGAATTATAAACAAAAGATACGTGGTCAAGAATCTCACTCTGAAGATGTTGATACTCATTTCACACCTTATATTCCTCCATTTTCACTCAAGCATCAGCCTTCTCCATCCTCCAAATCTATCCTTGGTCCCTATGTCTAAAATCTGAAATCTTAAAACTTTCCATCTATATTGGGTTCATATATCCCTCCATCCACTTAACCTATCTCCTATCAAGATCAACAAAGACATGCATCTTTGAAACCTCCATATCAATCACTAGTCCATGTGAACCATCCATATTTGCCTTATTCATCCACAAATCCCAAGTCTTTTGGAAGCAATTTGGATGTGAAAGAAAGAAATAAAAAATTCAAGAATCTGCTTACATATAAGGATCACTATGTCCAATCTAATCGACAAGTGAATACAAAGAAAAAAGAAACATTCCTACGAGAAAAAAGATCCACTAAGCAAAGAAGACCACCAAAGAAAATGTGGATTCCAAAATCCCTCATTAAAGAAGTGAATGTTAAAACATCCAAAAGAAAAGTAAAAGCTATGTGGATTCCCAAGTCTATTCTAAAGGACTTGGATAGAAAAATAAAATCACAAGCTGTGTGGATTCCTAAGTCACTCTTAAAAGACTTCAACACAAAATAAAAATCAGAATTGGTATCCAAGCTTCCAAAGGCTTCCACTTCGTCTCCTTTCAAACATTTTTCATCTCCTAAACCTATTTTGGGTCCTCATGTCCCAAAATCCATTGTTTTGGATATGTCTTCATCCATCTTGGGTCCTCGTGTACCAAGATCCATATCAAAACCTAAATCCATTTCATACACTTTTCCTCTATCATTCCACCATCCTTCAAGATGTGTGTCAATGTTGGTCTTGCCTACATGAAAATCTCACTACCGCATCCAATATCCTACCCCTGCCTACTATCCTTCCATATTGGGTCCTTACATCCCTTCTATTCCTCTCATTCAATCCATTGCATAAAATCTTGGCTTCCATCTCCCGTATCCTCTATTTTATACCTTTTTCATTACCCTATCAACATCTTTGAGCATACTTTCAGCGTTCTTGCCCTATCATAGCATACCTTTCAAAGGAGCACTATTCAAAGAGCAAGATGCATAAGTTCCTCCTTAAAATTAGTTTAGATAAAGATTGAAAAAGAGAAAAAAGTGCCTCAGTGAAAACCTGGTAAACAGTCACCTTGGTAGAAAAATTAAAGAGAAATAAATTCATCCTATGTTGAAAACCACTTCTTGTGGTGCCTTGGATAAGTACCATGATGAAAACCTGGCAAACAGGAATCACGCGTAATTCCTCCTACTTACACTCTTCACTTGGGGAAAATTTTCTTCCATGACATCTTATCCGTCATATCTTCCATCCATTTTCTACCTAGTGATTTTGAGAAGGCTGAGACTATTCATGAACACATTGCATATTGGCATCTATTATCTTACTTAATTTCTCTTATCCATTGCACATTATCATGATCTTGCTTATTCCAAGCCAAAACTCACTACCCTCACACTAATCCTACACCATCCCTTATACTATGAGGTGTTGTCCTATATGTTGACCCCTTGGTCTTGATTGAAAGGAAGAACAAAATAAAATGGAAAACAAAGTTCTAAGAACTCTCTTGACATGTCCACTCTTTTGGACTACATAATATTCTACATACTTTTCATGACATCAAGTCATTATCCTATCTGATATTTAGCGCTACTTCATGAGCCTACATTGCTATATTATTTTGAGCTAGCTTGGGTAATCTTGAGGAGACTGTCCTTGAGGGTGACATTCACCCACTTCATCCACTTTTGCCGATCCACTTCTAAGCTATCAATCCATCCAAACAACCTGCACCTTTCTAGACATCGGGGGCATACAAATATGATCATGCTTGAGAGTTGGTAATCTCTTACAAATCTTCTATATACTAGCAAACATACATCACATGTACTCTGCACTCTATCTATCAATATATTGTTGATACTAAGCCTTCAAGATTGCACCTGTGCTATGGATTGATTCTGTTTCCTACCAATGTTTGATCCTTGCCTAGGATTTATCTGCATTTGCATCTTAGGAGTAGGTCATTTTGAACTGGGGGCATCTTTTCTAGCATGTTAGGTTGAGTCTACTAGGTTGTTCTAGGATGGTTTGTCTCTTGGACACAATGACTCTCGATACTTGCATCACTATGTCACCCTCACAAAACAAGGGTGTTTCCTCAAAAACTACCTATTTGGCACATACATTACACTCACATGAATAGGTGTTCCTCAGCATTACCCTGGATTGCAATCTTTGACAAATTTGATGTCATGTATTCAGACAAGGAAACATATTGCTTAAATCCAAATTTCTGATTGATCAATTGCTACTCTGCTTGAAAGTTGAATCAACAATATTTCTCAATACTACTTAAACACAGTTTGATCATGGTTTGATTATGACTCTTTTATGTTTCGATGACGTTTCAAACTAGGGGCATCTAAGTGGTTATGAATTTTCTTTGATTGATTATCAATTGGTGATTTTAATGTCTTCTGAATTACTCCATGACGTCTATGGAAAGACAAAGAGTCACAAGGAAAGTGGGCATAACATTTTATTGGTTTTCTACGTATGGTAGTTGTTTCCAATGATCCTATAAATTACACCTAACTTAGATGTTTATGGTAAGATCTACCAACATGAGTGGATAGTCGTATATATCTCAATCTTTGTTATGTGTAAACTACGGTAAGTTTAAAACAATTTCCTTGTTTGTTTTCTAAACATTAGTTTCTACCAAAAAATATAGTGTATGACAAATTATTTATCCAAGGATATGAATTTTCAAGGTCATTGTGGGTCACATAACTTACATTACACTTGCACAGAATCTGATATAGTAAAAGGAGATAACTAACTTGTCATCCTATCTTTTATGTCTTGATACTGAAGTTTATTTCCAACATTGTATCTAATAAACATAGTATTCATACTTTCATAATATCAGTGGGTATTAGTGATTGTTGTACTATCAGGTGGTATCCATTCCAAAAAGTACCCAATGATGATAAAAATGTTACAATATCTGCAAATCAGTGACAGTCCTAAGAGTCTATGTGTAGATGCATTTAGAGATTGCATGGTTCATTTTAAAAGAAAGAAAAACATAAGGGATTTGAGCTCAAAATTATTTCTCTTTTCTTCTTAAATCCAAGTTAAATCACATAAATCAATATTACTGATATCAATGGCATTGCACATCCATAGCATACATCCTGCATTCATAAAACGAGAAAAAGAAAATACAAAAACATAAGCGTTCATGCATTGCATTTATTTCTACATCCTAAAGTGCATCCATACATTTACTTGCATAAAAAATATCAAAAACATACATTTGCATATTCACTTAGTATCATTTAAAACACATTTACATCAGTGATAAATCAACAAAAGCATAAATGATGTCATCATCTAAATCTACCTCATCAAGAGACCAAGTATAAAATCACATATCTATATTCAATTTTATTCCTTTCTGATCTATCAGAATCAAAATAAAACGTGCATATTATTCATCAAAATCTTGGTCCGACAACATTTTATCCAACACAATGCTCACATTTTAAACGTGATTAACTTAGTAAACTTGTGTTTTCTCTTAAACACATCTTCGCTTATTCCTTTCTTCTCAATTGATTCTTTCTCAGTTCAATCAATAAATTCAAATGATAAATCATTTGACCGAGGGATTTTATTCTTTTTCCTTTGATTTTGTTCCCAAGGGGGCATGAACACACTTAAATCAATCAAATTCTTTCTCGAAATAGAATTAAAAATGACTTCGTTATCGAAAGACTAAAGGCATGACAGTTCCTTGACTAAGTCAGGACTGTTAGGTTGAAGTCTTCGGTTCTCACAAGCTGGATATCTTATGTCTACTTTTTCTTAGATTCTTATTATATGATGTGGATAGAAGTCTTGTTGCCTTCTACAGAACCATCTTGGTTCTATTCTAAGATCTTTCTCCTAGATCACTTAAGGTATTCACAACCCTAACAATGAGGTAAGTCACTCTCAACTTTACCTCCTCTTCAAGACTCAGTCCCCATCAAAATTATTTTCATCTTCTTCTGCTACTGAACCTACACTAATAGATTCATTCTACTCACTTATTCAATGTTTTCTGAACATTGTTCTCATTCTCTTCCCTAGCTAGACTATTACCAAGCTCGCCTAGGGTAAGATCTCCAAACTCTTTTCTATTGCTTCTCGTACAGAAAACAAAAAGGAAAATATGTACAAGGGCTCCTCTCAAGTTCCATCCCAACTCTCACCATGGATTCAGGAATCTCGAGGGGCCATTACTACTTACAACCCAGAACGGGTGAAGAACTAAGAACTTACAAAATAGAAAATAAAGTAACAAATCTACTTGCATGCAAAATGAACAAAAAAGGTTGATATCCACTAAATGCACTATCTGCAACTTCTCATTACTAGAAACAGAAAAAAAATAGTACAATAATTTTTAGCTTTGTGATTTATGTAGCTTCTCCTCTTTTTCAGTCTCTACTCTCTAGATCTCTAAAATGAAGGCTTGGGATGTTATTAATAACCATCCTCTCATTGAAACAACCCTAACTGCCCACATATTCGCAAGCATCTCTTCAGGAACCGTTACAACTGACCATACTGTCCATAAAAGACAAGATTCACTTTTTACGAGCCATTACGACTGACTTTACCAACCAACAGTAATGCAAAACTGACCACCAGTCTAAATCAGTACCAGTGTTAGCCAACGGTGTTAGCAAACAATGATAACCAACGGTGTTAGAAAATAGTGTTCACCGATGGTGTTAGTAGATAGTGTTCACCGACGGTGTTAGCAGACAGTGTTCACCGACGATGTTAACCAACAGTGTTAACCAATGGTGTTAGCCAACGGTGTTAGCAGATAGTGTTAGAGTAATTTAGCAATTGCTCTTTAGTGCTTAAGTTTCACTTAGGCAGTTTCTTTAGTCTTAGGAAAGTTTCTATTTCCTTGCAGTTGCCCTTTTAGGGTTTCGACATCCTTTATAAGGATT
>MU225477.1:1351175-1384328 GCA_018584345.1 Thuja plicata | reverse complement strand
ACTCTTGGGCTAGATTAACATTCTCATTTGTTGTTTGTACTTGGGCTACAAATAAAATAAAAAATTCTCTTAATAGGTCATCTTAAGGGGAAACACCCAAAATGCATAATTAACTACTAAGAGACTAGATTGAGAGAGAGAGAGAGAGAGAGAGAGATGTGTACTTGTTTGGGATTCTGAAGGTTATACTTGTTGAGCTTGTTGACCTTGTAATGACCCTTCTCCAACTTCTAAAGGTTGGGCTTGTTCACCTTGAGATAACCCTTCTCCATCTTCATAAGGTTGTGCTTCTTGAGAATTTCCTGCATGCAAAGATATAATTAGGTCTTCTTTATGAAATTAGGTATTGCAATATCATGCCTACATGTTTCATTAAGACAAGTCATAATCAAAAACTTAAAATATGGACAAAGAGAGAGATAAATAGATATAGACATGTACCTTGTTTATTCTGATAATATCTTTCCCGAGCTTCTTCGCATAATCTATGTTCAGGATCTTCTGAATAATGTCATGCACTCTTATTTAGCCTTCTCTTCTTATTTCCCGTCACAAGTTGCAAAATTGTCTTCTTTTTCCAAATTGCAAAGTATTTTGCGACTTTTGAGATAACAAGATGACAAAAACATATATTTATTTATATGTAATCATTCTGTACCCAAAACGACACCAAAGAGGCTGACATAGGTTTCTATCAAAAGTCATCTTTGACATTTGATAGAAACTGAATACTTTCTATTGAAAGTGCTTTGGTAAACATTGGGGAAATTCCAAATAATGAAACTACTTACTATAGAAAGTAGTTTTGATCGAAACTACTTTCTATCGAAAGTAGTTTCAATCGAAACCCCCAAAAATGATGCCATCTGCAAAGGCTCACAACAATATGTAGTTTTCATGGCTTTGCGGCTCAAGTGCGGGGCTCAAATGGAAGAATAGGGACACCTCCTTTTGCATCACACAAGTACTCTGAACGTGCTTTCTAACGAATATAGATTTGACAAATTTTGAATTAATTAGGTCTATGTATTTTGACATGCATCAGATGTAGGTTTTTTATCAAATATAAACTTCCAAGTTTGATGTTCAATGAAAAATAGTAGAAAGTAGAAAAAAAAATTTGAAAAATAACAGTGCCCTCCAGTTTTGAGTCTTCTTTCTATAAAAAAAAAAATGAATTTCGATACATACACAACAAGTTATTAGCTATGCAGTCAAGGTATGTCAAAATTACGGTTGACTCTACTTCAGATGTTCATAAAATATGCAATAATCATGATAATGTCATCAAACCAATTGCATGTCCTCCATATGGATGTTACAAAACCAAATTCAAAAGAAGCACATTGATATCCATTTTAGAAAAAAAAATTATGTTGTACGAAGTCATTGTACCTTTTTTAAAAAGACGTTTTCAGCAACATAGCAGTTTTAGTGGGAGAAAAAAAATCCCATTAAAATAAATTCAATATATATATATATATAGAATCTAGAAAGAAAATCCTAAAAGACTCTAGTTTAGTTCATCTTCTGATTTCAAACAGTTTAATGATAATATGCATCCGAATGTGAAAGTTTTTCTGAAAATGTAGACTTCAATGTCTGTTTAGGCAAAAAAGTGTAACCCACTATTGTGGGATCACCCTCTCATTCTCTTCCCTAGCCGGACTATTACCAAGCTCGCCTAGGGTAAGATGTCCAAACTATTTTCTGTTGCTTCTCCTACGGAAAACAAAAAGGAAAATATGTACAAGGGCTCCTCTCGAGTTCCATCCCAACACATGACTCTCACCATGGATTCAGGAATCTCGAGGGGCTATTACTTCTTACAACCCAGAATGAGTAAAGAACTAACAACTTACAAAATAGAAAATAAAGTAACTAATCTACTTGCATGCAAAATGAACAAAAAAGGTTGATATCCACTAAACACACTATCTGCAACTTCTCATTATTGGAAACAAAACAAAACAATACAATAATCTGTAGCTCTGTGATTTCTGTAGCTTCTCCTCTTTTTCAGTCTCTACTCTCTAGATCTCTAAAATGAAGGCTTGGAATGTTATTAATAACCATCCTCTCATTGAAATGACCCTAAATGCCCACATATTCGCAACCATCTCTTCAGGAACTATTACAACTGACCATACTATCCATAAAAGACAAGATTCACTTTTCACAGGTCGTTATGACTGACTTCACCGACCAACAGTAATGCAAAATTGACCATAGTCTAAATCAGTACCAGTGTTAGCCAACAGTGTTAGGAAACAGTGATAACCGACGGTGTTAGCAAATAGTGTTCACTGACGGTGTTAGCAGACAGTGTTCACCGACAATGTTAACCAACGATGTTAGCAGACAGTGTTCACCGATGGTGTTAACTGACGGTGTTAGCAAATAGTGTTAACCGACGGTGTTAGCAGATAGTGTTCACTGACGGTATTAATCAAGCGCTAGAGAAAATGAGCGCTACTCATACTTAGCAGCTTACAAAAAGTTCTTGATTCCTTGTACTACCTCGCATCCACACATAACTAAAATAAACCAACTAAGCAGCCTATCTAGACATGGATTGACCTAGTCATATCCATCTTAGGGAAAAACAAATGACCTACTAAGGTCCACACAAAATCTCCTGACTTGGCTAGAGTTAGTACATGCCAGAAATAAAGAGCTAAGGGTTGAGTTAGGTGTGCTCCCGCACCATTATATTACATCATAGTTTTGATATTATGCATTGTTATAATCTCCATTTTTAGAGCTAGAATGCATGCTTCTTGAATAGAATAGATTAGTTTGATTTGAATATTTCATTCTAGGTTGTATATGTTACTGAAAAATGCATAATCTAAGGGCTATTATGGCATTTTTCATACTCCTCCAAGATAGGAAGCAATAGACTGATTTTAGTGTTTTGCTTCAAATCCTTGCTTTTTATGAGTTTTCACTAATATAATGATATATTGAAGTGTTGTGTCTTTCTTAACATGTGCATAAAATCACACACACAATAATAAACATACAAACAAAAAATCAAAATCTTATCTTGTTTATTGATCTTGGTGTATAGTGTAGGCTCACTAGTGGGTAAAAGCACAATAATTTGTCACCCTTTTACAAAGGAAAAGGATAACAACACAAAAACTATAAAACTTCAAAGGGCATAAAATTCACATTTTTGTTGAGAATTTGAAGATGATGTAAATTGATGAAATGTATGAAATAGGCTGAATTATATGCCTATAAATTAGTTTTGAAAAATTGAACCAAAATTAATATGTTTTTTGTATTTTAAGGTCTATTTTTCATTTCATGAAAAACACTATAAATCAAGGAGTTTACTTCCCGCCAAATAATTATAAGTAAAACATTAGTTTTTCCTCCAATTTTAGAATATGTTTTAGATGAAATTTTTATCTAGTGCCAAAAAAAAAGTGTTTTCAATGTATACTTTGCCCGTTATAAGTATTCGAAGTCAAACTTACTTGAAACCAACAGTTTTTGTCTCCCACTATTTTTCCCGTATCAAAACTATACCAAAAACCAAATAAATTACATATTATTGAAGAGGTCTCTCTTCTCTAGTGTTATCTATGATTTAAAAAAAAATTTGAATTGATTTAGAATTTTTTAATATTATCCGAACCAACGACTTCTAAAAGTTTTAATAACCTACATGCAGTTTTTAACAAATTTGTTCAATGTTATGTATTCAAAACAATATAAAAATTATATGTACAAAATCGTAGTTCTGAGATCTAGAAAAGGGTACTTTTAGTTTTTTCACATTGTTTAGTTTCAGTTGAGAAAAAACCAATAGGAGTGCCAACTTGTTTATTTAGTGTGTTTTTGGAGGTTTGGTTGCCAACATGGCATGCCACCTAGGACGACTCAGCCGAGTACAACTCGATTAAGTAATACTCGACCGAGGATGAATCAGTCGAGTCTTCCTAAGTGGGCAGCCACCCTTTCAATTTGAAAGGTATATATAAACGTTATTTAAAATATATATATATATATATATATATCAATTGCGAAATTAAATCCTTATTTAAGAATATATAAAGTTTTTTGAGGAAGAAAAAAATGCATTTTGTGACCGGAGGAGTGTGACTTTGCAAGTTTTTTAATAAAGAAGGATTCTAAAAGCAAAATAATTTTTTTGATTATATTTGAGCAATGGGAAATAAAAGGACTAGAACAAGGAAATATGATCGTAAAAGGAATGACCAAATGAAAGGTCATACGAAACTTTTTGAAGAGCAACGGGTCAATGTTGAAGAAGAACCTATCGATGTTGAAGAAGGTGCAACTCAACTAGGGGAGGATATGGGTAGTAGTCGAGGTATACGTATTTATCCTACAATGCAAAATTTGATGGAGATGAATGAGGAATAACTTGTCATTCAAATAGCACCGTAGCACTTGATATCTAACATCACTATTAAATTTCATGTCAAAAACATGTGGAAAGAATATTTTGAGGATAAAATTTTGGTGGGAAAAGCACAATTATTTACAAATTTATTCCAAAAAAGAGAAATGAATCTAGTTTTGGAGTTGTTAGGTGTTGATAATAGGAAAATTGGACAAGTAGGTCAAGTAAAAGAAACAATAATTGAAAATTTGCAAGATATATTGAACGTTGTTAACAGGACAGATCATGGAGGATCTGATTCAAATACTGCTAGAAGAGTGTGGATGACTATGATTACCAGTAAGAGATTAACATGCAAAAATCAAGTTTGAGCAGTTTCTGATTTACTCAACGTATCTCAAAGAACTCTTCAGAGATATATTAGGAAGAGAAATGTGCTGGATATGAACATTGAAAAGAATTGGGTACATATTTGTAGAGTTCCTCGAAAAGAATTTTTTTTTGAAGATGTAAGAAGTTGAGTCATTGAATTTTGGACCAACCACTCTCATGTTTCTTCCAATAGAAGGGACACTATGCAGATTAAAGATGATGAGACTGGTATGAAGATTTCACATCCAAAACATTTTGTCGATACTACACAAAGTGAACTATTTGAAACATTCAAACAAGAATTTTCAAATGTGAAAATAGGTCAGAGAATGGTTTAGATGTTGCGTCCTTGCTTTGTGTGCATAAATAAGGTTTCTGAAACTTGTTGTTGTAAAAATCATGTTGAGTTTCACTTATATTTGCAATAATATAAAAAGGTTATGACAGTAATTAATCTAGATATGGTTCCTGGAAGTACAAAAAAATTTGTGAAATCTATTTTATGTGATAAGTCAGAAGACTCAGATGAATTTCATGTCCAATGTATAAATAATGAATGCAATGATTGTAGAAATTTACATAAATTTCCTTTACAATTTGATAATATTGATGTTACAACACCAGTCCAATGAAAGAGATTTGAATATGAGAAATACGAAACAAAGATAGGACTAGAATAAAAAAAAAATTGCATTGAAGGAGAGTGAATTAGCATACCTTCAGTTCATGGACAGATTTTGATCTCTAATTTATCGATATATCCAACATTGTTATGGTGCATGATGGCAAGCTAAATAGTTTCGTGATTCCAAAAATTGTTTTCCACCTAGTTGTATTCTTTCAGTTGTAGATTTTGCGGAGAACTATACATTATCTCCTCAAAAAGAGATTCAAAGTCAATATTATCATTCTGATAAAGTTGCAATATTTGTCCATGTGACCTATAGACATGCACAATTGGATTTGGATGAGATAGAAATTATAGATCAAAATGAATGCATTATCATCAAGGAGGTTCATTTCTATATCAGCGATGATAAGGTTCATGATAGGAGTTATGTGGCTCATTGTTTTGGCATGTTTTTCCACAATCTTGCGAGTCACGACATAAATGCTTCACAATAATGGATCTGGTCTGATGGGTGCACGGGTAAGTGAACTTGAATTAAATTTTCTTTTAAATAGTACATTTCAATTATATTAGATCTAGACATCATATATATATTTTGTGTTTTTAAATTTTTTTACAAATGATTGTGTAGGTCAATTTAAATCTACAAAAGCCTTTAATTGGTTAGCTATGCAACATGCTAGACACAATGTTAAGTTTATTTGGAACTTATTTGAAAGTGGACATGGAAAAGGGGAGCATGATGGAGCAAGAGCATGTGTGAAGCGTGCACTCCGACAACATGAACTTCAAGGTATACATTTGTATGTCATTTTCATATTATTCAATTTGTTTACATAACTTAGTGAACTTTAATCTTCATTTGATAGTTTGAATAAACTAATTTTATATTTACATACATGTCCTTTAAATTGTTAAATATATCTAGGTAACATGATAGAGAATGTAAACAAAATTGTTGAATGGTGTTGAAATCATTTTGCTACTCGCGACACAAAACACAACAAACGTTACTTTTGGGAAGTGATAGGTATAATTTAAAACTAGAAATCATTACTTATTTTTCATAATTGAATTGAGTTGATCTAACTAAATAAAATTTATTTAATTTGTATATATCTAGATATCAATCGATCTATTCCTTACAATTGTTAATCAATTTTTGGAATTAGAAGTTTACATCAACTGATGACTACAGGACAACACAAGCCTCCACTAATTCAACTAAGAAATAAATCACGCTTTTGTGAAGATTGTGTTAAGAACAACACAATGAGTCAATGTGTTAATATTGCAAATGGATATGTTTCACAATGGGATTAGAAAGAGTTAGTAAGAATGCCTCCTTATGAAGATGATGACAAGGACATAGACATCCATGATCCTATATATTCAACTGATTATGAATGAGTTTCTGATTTAGTTGTTATAGGTGTGTGCTGAAGTGTGTATATATATATATATATATATATATTGATTCTAGGTTTTCTTATTTACAGTTTATTTAATTAAATACATATATATAAATTGTACATGTGATATTTTTGTTGTTGTTGTGGATCCTGAGAACGCGGAAGGTGTAGATTATTATCTACTAAGATGCACCAAAGAAAAATGCAAGTTGGTACAAGAAATTGTTGATGGTGATGGACAACAATATCCAACTAGTTCACTTGTTATTGAAGGCACCTATTATCAACAAGCTAAGATCGACAAAAAAGGAGTTCAATTTATTGAATACATGCCTGGACAAACAGTTATATATTATAGTCACTTGGTTATAGCGACAAAACTGCAGTTTGAGACTGTGCCCAAAAAAGGACGTGGAAACCAAAAGTGGAAGTTGACTATTGAAGAACATGAAAAACTTTTGAAGATAATACAGTATAGAGAGGATCCAGAGTACATGTATCAGGAGCTATAAATGATTTGGATTTCATGATTCTAGATTGAATTTATATTGATTCTATTGAATTTTAATGGATTAGACCTTGAGGAACTTGATACCTTTTCAATTTCAATTAGATTATCTATTGATTTTATTAAAGATTGTTTGAAATTAGATCTAGATTGATTAACTTGGTTAAATGTATTAAATATGAGCAATTTCTAGAAATATTGTTAAATTAAGTATGTAGGTTAAATCTATTGATTAGGTAAATTGAAATTATATATATATTGATTGATTTTTTTATATAAAAGATCACTTTCAATCTATACTAGGTATGTGAGATTACTTTAAAAAAAATTGATTTTGTATATTAAATATTTAAAAGATTAAGTTAAAAGTTATCTATTGAAATTCTATGTATATAATTTACTCTAAGATTATATTAAAATAAAACATGTACATCAATCTAAATGGACATATATATATATATATATATATATATATATATATATATATATATATATATATAACANATATATATATATATATATATATATATATATATATATATATATATATATATGTAACAATGTACAAATGTCTAGATATAGATCAACATATAAAACATAAAAACACACATACATACAACATCAATATTACAATTTAAATGGACCTATAAATATCAATGTATCAACGTAAAAAACACATGTACATATCAATGTAAATGTCTAGATGTCAACATAAAAGATGCATGTAATAATGTACAAATATCTAGATATATAGATCAACATATAACAATGTAAATGGACATGTAAATATCAATGTATCAACATACAAAACACATGTACATATCAATATATATATGTCTAGATATCAACATAACAATGTAAATGTATGTACTATCTATCAATGTAAAACAAATGTGTGTATATAATCTAGATATCTCATGTGTAAATCTAGATCAATAACTTTCATGATCACCAATCTGTGCAGGCCTATGTGGATCATCATCCCGCTAGACCTGAGTCTGTATATGTAAAAATACATAACAATTTTAAAACAAATTTAATTAATATATTTATCCAGACTAGAATATTTTTTCTAAATGTACATGTTTAAAATTGAAAGGAATAAACTTTAAAAAAAAAATTAAATTTTACCTCTATATCCTGATGAATCGGAGCAACAGGCTCCTCTAAATCTCCATATGCAGCACCCCTCATAGTGTCATGTACCTGGTTCAAATTAATTTAAAATATATATAGTTAAATTTATATATATAAATGGAATTTATATCATTAAATTAAATACAAAATTGCTTGATTCTTCTTGAATCTTAAAATTAAATGGTTTCAAGTGTACTTGGCATAATGCGTGTCCAATGTCAGATAACTTAAAATAATGTAAGGACACTATCTCAGGATCAATGCCATCATCCATAAGAAAATCTAAGAATCTAGTGTGAAATCGTGAGGTCGTAGGTGTCTGATATAGGGGAGCCTATGTACACTGTCAAGGTGATGTAAGATTATCCACACTCTTTCATGGAGTTGTAGGATGTATCTAGACATCCTCCTGTTTGGAGGTACCTACCTTTGCATCTCCTCATCCTTGACTGCTACATGCAGAGTATCTCGAGGCCTGGTCTCCTCGAACGAATGTAGAAATATCACCCGGAGGAACCCCATGTGTCGTACAAATGTGCTGGTAAGATGCAAGGAGATCACTGACTAAAATGGAGCTCATCTTGCATAGACAATCTTGTGGTAATCGTAATATCACATATGGAGTGGGAAGCTCATATCGGATGTATGGATCATAAAATGGACTAGAAGGATCAACGCCTATGCTCATCCGGGATCTGAGCATGTACCTACCCACACAATTAGATGAGAACTCATTGACCTGAGTTGCGATGGTGGCAATGCTAGAAAAAATATCTACACGTGCATCCTCAGCAACAACCTATCCAGCTCTAGTGTAGGTCTTCAAACCTTTTGGAAGAACCAAAAGGTTTTGACCCAACAATGCCCTCTTATTAGGGGGTTGTGGTGCATCAGGTCATCTACACTTATCCTGATATCTCCCCTAACCCTGACCAGCATGTGGAGGTAAATCTATGTAATAAACATAATAACCTAAATGGAACTCTGCAAACAATTGTTTGCAAAAATATAAGGACACCTCATCCTTTTAGGGCCACATATGATGGGCTGCCAACCATCTCAGATATATAAAAGGAGCTACTAACTAATCTATATATTTTGTGACCCTATATTCTCTAACCACTTTCTTTTTCTATGTTATGGGTCCCAAACATGTTCTTAACCTGAGTAACAGTAACATCCCCATCAGCTGTCCTTCAACTGACAGTACCTGTAACAATGCTAGATAGGCTATGGTAAAACAAATCAATAGATGCATCATCATATGGATTGTATGACTCAGCCTTCTGAATCATACTCATCAACTCTATATGAATGGAAATTAATTTCTCCCTATTAGGGAGGGTAGCACTATTCTGCAACGTCCTCTCTAGTGCAGCTAGAGTGGCATGCATCCTCGTGATAGTCTCCTGTCTATGACCATCATGACTCTATGGGTTATCATGGCAGCCTAAAGATGTTCATGAGGCCTGACTACCATGAATGCTAGGGTCTGAACTAGTAGAAGTCATGTGATGTATAAATGTAATATCTAGAGATAAAAAGTGCGCGCACTACAACTGGGCCCATACATGTGTACATTCAGTAGGAAATCAATTTATATATGTACATGTGTTGAAAAAGAACATGTTTTTAAATTAAAAAATTAAAAAATATCTATACATACATATTTAAATTTTAAACAAATTCAATTTACATCTTGAACATGAAACATTTTTTCAAACAAAAGTTCAAAAATTTTAAACAATGAAAATTGCACATGTACATATTAACATAAATATCTACATAATATATGTATGTCAATCTGAACAAAAATATTCATGACATCCCCTTAAGCATAAATACATCAAAAAAATATTCCACATGTACATAACTTTTAAGTGATTTTAAGATTTTAATATATATACAAATTGATTTATGTAACCTAGTGTGTAAGACTTAGGGTTTTGTTATGTAAATTTTGTGGCACGTTCTCAAGTAATAATATATTCATATATCCTAAATTAATTCCCTGTAATGATTGCTTCAAATGACTAAAGACTAATTAGATTCATGAAACAAAATTTATGCTTCTAGTTTACGTTTTGGTTAAATATATATGATTTTAGGCTTTTAAGTTTATGTATAAATGTTTCATAATTTTGGATTTGGGTTTGTGTTTATGTTTCAAAATTCTAGGTAAATTATGTGTAAGATTGAGTTTGCATTTAAGTTTGGGTTTGCGGTTAAATATTTTTAAATAACATCAATTATATGACTTAAAAAAATTTATTTCTAGAAAATGAAGAAAAAAACCATGACATTACAATGCTAAATAAAAAAAATTCATTTTACATATATGTTTATACAGTAAAACATTTTAAAAACAAAAAAAAAAGGGCCCTACCTAGAACTCGGCCAACTATTCTTCCTGAGCTTCACACCCTCAATATTAGCCCCTTAATGTGCAAATGAGGGGCTAGTGGGTTGTTTTTGGGTTTTTAAAACGTTGCGCATACTCAGCCAAGCATAACTCGGTTGAGTAGCTCTTAGCCCAGTGTACCAGGAAACGTAGGCACCACTCAGTGCCATGTGGCGCCCATGTAAACTCGGTCATGTGGGACTCGTTCGAATCTTACTCGGCTGAGTATAATGCAAACTAGTGCATAGAGTTGTCCTTAGGGGTGACAGATTATTGTGCTTTTACCCTAGTACTTCAGTTGAATTCATTCTTCAACATGTATGAATCTATCCTGTTATACCATGCTCTTGGTGCTTGCTTCAATCCATATAGTGCCTTCTTCAACCTATAAAATTTTTCTTTGTATCCTTTTACTACATAACCTTTTGGCTGCTCCAAATACACTTCTTCTTCTAAATATCCATTCAATAAAGATGACTTGATATCCATTTGGTAAACCATCCAATTGTTTTGAGCCGCAAGAGCTAGTACCATTATAACAGTATTAAGTCTAGTTATGGGTGCAAATGTTTCTTTATAATCAACTCCATATTCTTGTGCAAACTCTTTAGCTACTAATCTTAACTTATATTTTCCAACTTATCCATTTAACTTATACTTAGTTTTACTGATCCATTTTATGCCTGTACATTCTTTATTCTTAGGAAAATCAACTAGTTCCCATGTATCATTTTTCTCAATAGACTATATTTCATCATTCATTGCATTAATCCATTGTTCTTCTCTAATTTCATCTTCAAAGTATATAGGATCTTGGGAAAATAAATAATATTTTGATTACAAATCTATTTTATCTCCTTATTCATAAACATCTTGCAAACTTCTAGTTTTCTTTCTTTTAAGTCTTGATCTCATTTGTGCAAGTGTAGGATTTGAGTCATTACTTACTTGTGGACTTGAGGATTCCCCTTGCTCATATTCCATTTGTGTGTGATTTCTTTGTGGGCTTCTTTATGGAGTTCCTCCTTTCTCGCTTGACCTATCTTCTTGGACTTCTTGATCTTTTCCTTCTTGGTTATCATGTAGTATTGATGTTGCACCTATAATTGTCTTGTTTATGGTTCCATAACAAGATTCTTCTTCTTTGTACACAACATGTCTACTTACTATGACTTTCTTGGTTATAGGATTAAACAACTTGTAAGCCTTAGATTGTTCATCATAACCAATAAAGATGCATTTTTCACTCATATCATCCAATTTACTGCTTATTTCTTTGAGAATATTTGCATATGAAATACAACCAAATAACCTGAAATGCGAAACACTATGATGCTTACCACTCCATGCTTTCTATGGAATCTTTTCTCTCACACTCCTTCTTGGACTCCTTTTTAGAATATAAACTGCACAAGCTACTACTTCAACCCAATATTCAGTAGGAATATTTTTACCTTCCAACATACTCCTTTCCATCTTCATTATTGTTTGATTCTTTCTTTCTGCAACACCATTGTTCTGAGGTGTGTAACTTGTAGTGACATGATTCTTTATTCTATCATAACTGCAGTATCCCAAAAACTCATTTGACTTGTATTATCCTCCTCTATCTGATCTTAATACCTTGATGGATATGTCATTCTTTTTCTCAACCAAAGCTTTAAACTCCTTGAACTTTCCAAATGTTTCAGATTTATATTTTTGAAAATAAACCTATGTCTTCCGACTAAAGTCATCAATGAATGTTAGAAAATAAATACCCACCCTAATTATGGTGTTTGTATTGGACCACATATATTTGTATGCACAATTTCTAAAGGTGCCCATGCTCTATATGACACCCCCTTTGGAAAAATGTCTCTATGATGCTTGGGAAAAATACAAATTTCACATGAGCTCAATGGTGCTTCAATAGGGACAAGCCTCTTACCATTCCCTTTCTTTGCAATAAACATAACCCTTTGAAGTTGAGATGACCATACCTCAAATGTCATTTCCATGTTGGATCTTGACTTAATGCCTTGAAACTTTCTCCAATATCCTCCATCATTTTATTTTTTATGCAAAGTGGGAAAATTCTATTGTTTGTCATTTCCACCTTTGCAATCACTATCCTAATAGGAGGAATATCAAATATAGTGCAAACATTCTTCTCAAAAACAACTCTATAACCTTTTTAGCTAAGTAGTTCCCTACTTATAAGATTATGCTTCAAACCAGGTACAAAATAAACATCAGAAATAGACTTCATGCCAAGCTTTGTTATCACATTGATTGTACCTTTTCCATTTACTTCAATAATGTTATTATTACCCAATTTAATTTTTGATTTAACCGAAGTATCCAAATTCTCAAACAGTTCTTTATTTCTTGACATGTGATTACTACAACCACTATCAAGGAAGCAAATGTTACTTGAAATATCTTGAACTACATGACACGTAATGAACAATGTCTCAAAACTACTCTGAAAAAAATTTGCATTTTTCTTCCCTATATCTGCTTGTTTCTTTCTACATTCAATTACAAAATGTACAATTTTTTTCAATAGTAACATTGAATATTTTATTTGTCATACCTTTTTAATGCAAGATTTTTATTGCGTCCTCTTGAGTTGAAACTTTAATTTCCTCTTCCTCCTGGATCAAGACTCCTCGTTTATTCTCTTCGGTAATTATTCCTTCCTCTTCCTCTTCCTCTAAGTCCTGTATTACCTCTTCCTCTACCTCTTCCAAATGTCATCTATGTCTTTATTTCATTCTCCAAAGTTGTGTCATTATTCTTATTAATCCTGGATTCATGTGCAATCAATGATCCAAACAAATCATCTAAAGACAACATTGATAGATCTTTAGTTTCCTCAATCGTAACCACATCAGTATCAAATTTATTTGGAAAAATCCTTAAGACCTTTTCTATAAACTTTTGATCAGATAAACCTTCATCATTTAATCTGATTTGAAAAACCATATTCATAACATTAGCTAAAAAATGATCTACTAATTTTGATTCTTTCATTTGTAAATTTTGAAAACTTCTTCTAAGTGCTTTTAATTTGGCTATCTTAACCTTCGATGTACCCTAATATGTGTTTTCCAAAATTTCCTAAGCTTTTTTATATGGTCTTACATTTCTAATTCTTTGAAAAATCAATTCTTCCATACATGTTTGTATGAACATCATGACTTTCCCATCTCTTTATATGTTTCTCTGTAATTCCTTTTTGTGATTATCATTTAGAGTGAATTCATTATCTGGTTCTAAAAAATATTTCTCAACAATGTTTGTCAGCCCTTGAGATTTAAACAAAATTTTCATTTTAATTGCCCAAGTATCATCATTTTTACCAGTAAGGAGTGGAATTTGGGGTTGCACATAAGATATGTTAGAAGCCATACCTTCACCCAGATTTTTTGTTTACTAGTTCACCTTGCACTTTCACTCCAAACAATATGATCTCAATTTTACTTTACTTCACATTAATTTATTTTCACAATGTATTTATCTATAAAACATATGATCTACTTTTGATTCAAATATTTGGCAGCAAATTAATATTAAAGCCTTTACTTAGAGATGATCATAGAAAATAAACAACTTCTTAAAACCTTTTAATAGACATTGAAACCGATTTGGGATACCTTTCTTGGTTCTATTCTGCAAATCCTTAACTATTCTCGGATCTCCTTCACCTTCCAAATTGACTACATACTCCAATTTCTTATTTACTAGTCACCTTGCGCTGAAACCTGCACTTTCTGCCAGCATATAAGATGACAAAGCTCCTCACACCTTGCTCTGATAACACTATTAAGTGGGCAGAGGCAATATTAAAAATAGGGTAGGCCAAGAGAAAATAGGGGAGACTAATGAGCTATGTCATAACACCAAACATCATTTTTATTTCTTGTATAAATGCATTACATTCACCTCTATAATTAGAGGTCTGAGAATTCTCTAGAGATCTCCAGTCATACAACTAAGAGTGAATGATAGATCACTAAAAGCATCTATACTGTCAATACAAATTATTTAATGCAGAGATTACAAAAACTAGCAGACAACAGTTGGTGATGGGTGGTGATGGGTGGTGATGGATGGTGGGAAGTTGGCGGGAATTTTCTACCTCCATTGACAAAATAAAGAAGTTTGGTAACATAAATTATTAACGCTCACCAACAGAATGGACAACTCTGATGCGTGAAATTTATATGTGCTAAAAAATTCTCCATTTGCTACACTTGAATAAGAAGGAAGAATGTTAGTAGAAAAACAATAGTTATAATAAGGGAGCCATAGATAATACTAAAAGAGTGAGTAGAAAGTTACAAATTTCCTACGAAAATAGAATGATGTAGAAAATTAAGAGCGAAGAAAGATGTTTAACAAAAATGTATTGTTTCAACTATTATGTTTTTTAATTGAGTGATCTTTTTGAAAGTTTCAATTTACTCATTTTAATATTTAAATGAAGGAATATAATAAGCTAAAGGAAAGGTAAGATCACCTAGATAAATTTAACTATTTCACCAATTAATATTTATTCAAGATGTTTCTTTTAAGGTTTCAATTTATTTGAGTAATTAAGATTATAATAAAAGCAGCATAATTATTTAAGTTATTTCATAAATTTGAATAGTTTGTCTAAACATTATAGGTGTTAAAAATTATTTTTGATTTTCTTACAAACTTGCACTTAAATAATGCAAAAATAACTAATTTCAAGAGGAATACTGATTATTTAACTAATAGAAGTAGAAAAAAGATTTATTCTTGTAAATAAATTTAGAATCTAAATTCATTTTAATTATTTAATCGTTAAAATTTATCTATTGCCTAATAATATCATATATTTAAAATATCTATTAATATTTTAGAATTATTTTTTTACTACAGAACAAATGGGTTTTGAAGGGATCCAAACCCATGTTTACAAAAAAGGAGACTAAAATAGGTAACAAAAAGGGACTCTTACAAAAGAAAGCTGCCAAAAAGAACAGAGACAAAACACCAACAATAACTAGACAATGAAAAATCTATCCCGAGAGTCATGAAAAGAAACAAAATGATGAATAGACCAAGAAATCTTAAGTAAGATTCTTCGGGGCCTCCAAAGCTTCACCCTCCACCTCATTCATGTTGATGATGATTTTATTTAGATCGAGGATGTCCCAAGGTACATTTTATGCCTTCCTCTTCAGATTTCCTCTTGTTCTATTGCTTGTACTAGTATCCTCAAAGTGTCCTTTTTCACATTTGATATCCAAATCGACCACCAATTAGTCTTGGTGGATATTCTCTAATTTATTCACCAAAGTGTTGAGACTCCTATTTTTCTAATAATAAATTTATTATTGAACATATAGTAGTGCTAAGAGGGGGTTGAATCAATTTTTAATCAAAATATAACTGCAAAAATATAAATAAGAGACACGACACCATAACACTAGAATTTATACATGGAAAAACCATGGTGACCTCATGCTCACACACACAACACACACACACACACACACACATCTATGTATGTGTGTGTTCATTATAAGTAAGGATCTTTATACTTTGAAAGCCTTGCAAACAAAGGCTCACTACTAGATTGCAAGATACAAATTAATAGATATTAGATAGTAGAGTTTGAACTCAGAATTTAGTGCATCAATCATGCAAATTATAGTTCATTGTATTAACTCATATCTTTGTAGTTGATCATTGTATCTTTGTCTAACATTACATACAAAATTTACAATCCTTCATAATTTGTAACATATATCCTTTTTTGTGTTGTCAAGTCAATCATATCCAAATGCAATTATATATACCTTATCTTTATATCATTTCCATAATCAAGTTGACCCAACAAGAATATAACATTTCAAAGTAATCCCAATTAAGACCAAAAATTGATACCCAAGTCGGTAATGGAAAGATTTTGTTATGTAAACTAAGACCTTTGATAAATTATAAATAAAGCAATCAAACCAAAAAATGTAATCTCAACCAAAGATAAACTATACATAGTATCTATTTAATCAATCAATACCATAGTACATATCTGGATATAATAGTAAACAACATTATTTATATCAGATCATAGTATTGTTCACTGCATATCTTCCTTACCAATTAGACCATGCAAACTATCATCGGGACCTACTTCGGACCTCTTGATTTGACATCCATGACAAGCATAAATGTATTTTCAACAATCTCCCCCTTTTTCATTGATGGAAAAAATGAGCTAATAAAATTTTAACAAATGATTATACTAAAAAAATAGGTTAACCATATACCTTCGTCAATACTATATGTTGTACAAAGCCAAAATTCTTCTTTTATAATCTATTTTTTTGTTTCCTCTTCCTCTTTTCCAACAATGAAAAAAGTAATCAAGTACTTCCCCTGAGGGAATATAGTTAGAGAGGTGGAAGCTGAGGAGGAGTAGCTTTATCAAGAAATTTCTAAGATTATTTTTCTACAACAAGCCAATCACTCTTCATTGACTCAAGATCCTGAATTTGAGTTTTAAAACTCAAGATTCATTGCTCGACATCATCACAAGAACTAGGAATGGATACATATAATAGTAGAGTCTTGACATGTTTAATCATCTTCTAGACCCATTTTAGGTGCATATCCACTTCGACATGTATTATGCTAGAGTCCTTTTCAATCATGTCCTTATACATTTACAAGAATTCTAGGTTCTTGTGAACTCTTTTCAACTGAAGAAACTTTTCATAAAAAAAAAACTAAAATCAACTTACAAAGAAATTTGTTGTACTTCATCCTCCAACTCAATAATTTTCTTCTATATATGGGAAGTGGCATTTGGCCAACAGTCACACAGTCAAAACATATTCACAATATCCAAGACATTGTTGTCTATTTTCTTAACTTTTTTTCTATATTCTTCTGACATTCGCTCATAATCACCTTTAACTTGTCAAGTCTCTAAAGAGACATCTTATTCTCAGTATCAATCTTAAAGTTTGAAATACCAGATTTTAATTTTTTGAAACTTCTCTTCATCTAATTCTCAACGTGTCAAACTTCATCTTTATCAATATTAGGAATTTTGTCATGGACAATCTTCAGGATGTCAATCAAAAAAGTTTTATAAATGACACACTTTTGCATAGCCTTGGTATTAGTACATCACCTACTTGTAGGTTATATTAAGGAGATAGGAAATCTAGATCCAATTTACCTTGCGCCACCAGAACATGGGGAACACACATAGTAATCTTTGGTGAATTGGGTAGAATATTATAGTTGCAGTAACACCAATAGTAACAATGAGATAGAAACCAATAGAAACACCATTTAAAATACCAAAAGAAATATCTACTACCTTTCTAGATGACTCAACTCATTCTTCTTCAGAAGCATAGATTTTTAATGAGTTCAATGCATCACTGGTGTTTAGATCTTCCATATTATCGAAGATATTATCTTGAATAGTATTTTCTAATAATTTACTGTCGACTTCCACAATAATTGTTCCAAAAAATTTCTCGATAATAGGATTAACAACTCCAACAACATTTTATTTTCCCTTAACTTATTCTTGAATAGATACATAACTAGAAGGCATATCTGTAGCAATAGTGACTAAAGGAACTTCTAGTATTTTCTTCTTTTCTTTCTAGGAGGACAATATGGTCGATGCTTCATCAATGGCTTATTGAATGATCTTCTAATTTTTCAAAATGATTCTTTGAATATCCTTAGCTTGGTCCTCCATAATAGCATCAATCCTTTCTTTTTTTTCTTAATTATAGGTTCAATTAACCTTTTAAAATTTCCTTTTTCTTCTTGGGATAGAGTAACCCACAACCTATCAAATGGTGTAGACCTAATGTTTGAATCCCTTCCTATTTCATCTCTTCTATACTCTGTAAGAATCTCAAATAAACTATTAGGAAATTATTTCTGAATATTATCCAATGACTTATCAAATATTATCATGTACCTTATAACAACCCTATAGATATAATACGTTTATCAACAACATATACTTCATCATATATCATTCTTTAACATATTACAAGGAACATGCAATTATGGCTTCAATACCAAGAGCCACTACTAGTTTAGGATTTCTTGCGTTTTGATCGACAAGCTACACACACCAAAGGGGCCATCTTCCCTTTTGCAATGCCCCAATATTTGTGTTCCTAATATTTATAGAACACCCAATAGGGAAATTTTATATTTTATTTTTGATCAACAGCCTATGGAACTATTACTATTTTATTGGTTAAAAGTTATTTTTATCAATGGATTTTTGTTGGTAAAATTAAAAGGTTCTTTATGAGCTCATTAGGGTCGATATAAGACTGACATCATAAGAAATGACATTTAGTACGACACATTTCAGTCTTTGGTTCTTAGTTGAAGTGGTTTAGCCTAAGGCTCGTGGTCCATCCAAAAAAGAATCTTCCATAAAAAAAAATAAACTATTTTGGATTATTCTTTTGTTGAATGCAGTTTTTGCATACATTACAATAGTCCAATGTTTATTTGTTTCTTACTTTTTTTAACAAAATTGGTTTATTTTTCTCATATAAAAGTTTACGTTGTATATAATTGTAGTTTAATTTGATTCAAAATAAAATATTCTATTTTTAATTGATGCATTTGTTTTCTCATAGAAGATTTTAGTGATATTCATTGTATAATTGTTTTATTAGCTGTCTTATGTACATTCTTTTGGAACTCCTTTTTCTGATATGTAAGTATGTGTTCTAGATAATCACAATTTAATTTAATAAAAAATAGTACAATAAATTTTAGAATTATACTTTTACTGTATGTACTACTTATTTTTTTTCCCTTCAAAACTTTATTGGGTAAGAAACCATATTCTGCGAATGACACAGAAACAACTACTGCTAGTTGAGGATTTCCTTGAACAAAGTTACACCAAGTGAGGGTTTCCCCCTTCATCTTGGACTTTTATATCTTCACCTTCTGATTCTTAGGTGCACCCCCACATTCAAAGCAATTTTATGAGGACTCTATCTAGTCCATCACCATATCAGAATCCATTATTCCTTCAAAGGTGGGTAAATCAGACTTTCCTTCCATGGCTCTTCCTCCCATGGATTTTAGGGCTTGTATGAAGGGCCTCTAGTCTGTTGGAATCTCCTCTTCTTCATACCCATGGATCTTCCTCTTCATCCCCTTCTTAGCACAACTTAGGACCACTTAGCACCCATCAATGTACCCTAGAACCACTTAGCACCCATCAATGTATCCTGAGACCTATTAATACATAGGAGGACCTCTTAAGACACTCAATACCCCTTAATACATCATAGGACCTAGTAATAGTATCTTAAAACCCCTACGGACTAGATAAGACACCTAGTACCCCTTAAGACATCATAGGAGAAATTAATTTAATTATGTATCCTAGGATCCCTTAGGACCACTTATGACACCTAGGACCCGTTAAAACATCCTAGAACCCATTAATGTTTCATAGGACCCCTTAGGACTGCCTAAGAAACTTAGGATCCCTTAACACATCCTAGGACCCCTTAATGTATCCTACCATTCCTTTGACCCATTGATGTGTCTTAGGACTCATTCAAACCCATTAATGTATCTTAGGATCTCATAGGACCCTTTAATATATCCCACTGCATGATTAATTAATACATATGATGACCCCTTAGGATAGCCCAAGCCACTTACGACTCTCTATTTTATGACATAAAATATGTTTGAAATCAACCCCTTATCTCACATAAAAATATATTATTTACTTTAGATAGTCTTAGGACATATGACTCTTTTTACTTTAGAGTCTTAGTACATAGTCTTCTAACATATTATGTGAGATAATACATATTATATTATAATCTCTCTCTCTCTCTCTCTCTCTCTCTCTCTCTCTCTCTCTCTCTCTGATGTAGGAGAATCCTAGGGTAGTTGGCAATCCTGTGTCACCAAAAACATGTTTTGGTTTGATGTTGATTTATTGCTTGGGATATCAGTAATCTGGTTGGTAACTGCCTTGGAGTTCCTTGTTCGAGTGCTTGGTTACATGTTGAATCAGTTTCTTGTTGTTCAGTCTCGGTGACTGGTTACTTGGTCCCAGTTATCGAGTGGTGTTTTGTGTTATTTCTCGATGGTTTCTATTCATTGGGCCTTGGCTCAAATGTGCCTCTCACCGAGTGGTCTATTTTCAGTGTTCTTGATCACCGATGGGGTTTATGCTATCTGTGGGGCTGTCCGACTGGTGCATTTAATTTGTGGTTGTGTGGGGGAATGTGACAAACTATATCTTGTTTGGTTCACTCTCCTATGTAGAGTTAATCATCATTGGAGGCCGACTGATGGATAACACATTGGTTGTGTGTTTCTTGATGCAGACTTGGGTTTTATTATGTTATTTCATTGTAATGTCAATTGGTGACAACTGTGTATAAAAGATCTAGGTTGATGTTTAAGGGATATAACAGAGGAGAGAAAAGAGGAGATAGATAGAAGATAGTGAATAATAAGCTATAAGATGGAAGATTTTAAGTTTGTTGGAGATAGTTTTAAGTGGGAAGATAGAAATAGAAGATTTCTTGGAGGCTTGCGAGCACAAGTTTAGATCTGGTTTTCTTCCTCTTAGCTATAGAGTTGATTGGAATGTTGGATCCTGTGAGATATTGTTGATGCTTTTTTGTTTTGGCCCTAAGC
Organism: Thuja plicata; assembly: GCA_018584345.1. Classification (NCBI taxonomy): domain Eukaryota; kingdom Viridiplantae; phylum Streptophyta; class Pinopsida; order Cupressales; family Cupressaceae; genus Thuja; species Thuja plicata. The sequence continues at coordinate 1,362,788 of MU225477.1, read as the reverse complement.
GGGAATGCCTTACAGCATGACATGTTGCATGAAATTTAATCTGGAAATGAATATGAATTGATATAAGTTGTTATATCTCTATGTTGTTGAGTTTGTGTTGTTTTTTTGTTGTTGACTGAAAGTTTGGACAATCCATTATTGGATCCTCCGAGCTTGACTACATCAAGTGGTATCAGAGGTGGTTCATTTCTTGTGGAGCTTAGGGTTTTAAAAGATCTAGAGAGATTTCTCTAAGAAGATTGGACCATAGGGCGATTGCAAATCATTTCGAGGAAGTGGAAGCGAGGATAACACAAAGATTTAGATCTGAGATGGCAGAATGAAAAATGAATTGATAAAATGTATCAGAAGTTGGATTACATAGAGGTCTGAGAACGTATGATGGTTATGAAGAACCTGTTGAAAATTTTGAAGCTGCTAGATCTAGCGGAGATGATAGAGCCAATCAGATGGAGAGATTTGGAGGAGAAAGATATAATCAGTTGTAGAGATCTAGAGCTCGGTTGAGTACAAGATACCGAATGGAGGTGTCAATATTTTAGGTACATTGAGACCCAAGGATCTAATTGAATGGATTAGTGAGTTAGAAGACTACTTTGAGCTAGAAGACATGAAGATCCACTTAGATTAAGATTGGCACTGACTAAGTTGAAAGGAATTGTGGCTTTATGGTGGAAAGAGTTCCAGAGGGACAGAGAAGAAGAAGGTGAGATGAAGATCAATCGATGGAGATTGATGGTGATAAAGCTAAGGGCGATGTTCATTCCTACCAACTATGAACTTGAGCTATTTAAGAAATTGTAGAATCTGAAATTGAAGGAGATGACAGTGGAAGATTATACTGAGGAGTTCTACAAGTTGACTATTCAGTGTGGGTATAGAGAGCTTTCAAAGGAAAAGGTTGTGAGGTATGTCAATGGTTTGTGGTTCAATATCTAGGATATGATTGGTATGTTGAAGATTGAATCAATAGAGGATGCTTATCAATATGCATTGAAGGAAGAAGATAGGTTGAAGAGAAGACATCATGGTAATTCCAGAGTGAACGAGAAGCAATAACATTTGGTGAAAGATAAACCAAAATTTGAAGATGAATCAAAATCTATTGAACCGAGGAGAAAGATAGGTAAAGGTGTATTTAGAGATACTTGTTATAACTGTGGTGAAGAATAACATCAATAATTTGAATGTTCCCATGCAGATAGGAAGGTCGGTAGTCACCAAAATGCTATAGTGAATGAGGTTACTATGAATGAACTTGAGGTGGAGGGTGTGACTCTCTTGCTCAGGAGAACTTTGCTGCCCTCAAAGAAAGATGTTTCTTGGTAGAGGAAGAACTTGTTCAAGCCTGTGTGCAAGTCAAGTGGTAAATATTGTAAGGTGATTGTGGATGGAGGAAGTACTGTCAACTTAGTTGCTAAGGAGATGGTTCAGATACTTGGTTTGAAAAGGTTGAGGCATCCTTGTCCTTATAGGATAAGTTGGTTGCAAGAAGGTCATGCAATAGAGGTGAAGGAATAGTGCATGGTGAGTTTCTATATTGGTTCTTATAGAGATGAAGTATTATGTGACATTGCAGAGATGAGTTCTTGTCATGCTTTATTTGGGAGGCCTTGGTAGTATGATAAAGAGGTTATTCATGACTGTAAAAGGAAGTTAATACTATCGTGAAAGATGGACAGAAGTCTACTTTGATTCCTTTGAAGGATAAAGGAAAAGGAAGGAGGAACTTGAGCATTGGTGGCAAATCTGACATGCTTGCAAGAGTTGGTGCAAACACTTAGATTCATAAATCTAAAGGTATATCAAAGAGTACTGGTGGAAGGAGGAAACAGAAGAAGAACCGAGGGAAGAGTGTGTCGGTTAAGGACTTGGATGACATGTTCATTAAGAAATAGTTTGGGATCTACGTGTCCAATCCCAACATATGTTTGTTGAGCTACTCAGAACATCTTTTCGTACCTGGGGTGTTTGATGCAGGAGCATCCTAGGGTAGTTGGCAATCCTATGTCACCAAAAACATGTTCTGGTTTGATGTTGATTTATTGCTATGGATCTTGGTAATCTGGTCGGTAACTGCCTTGGAGTTCTTTGTTGGAGTGCTCGGTTACCCATTGACTCAGTTGCTTGTGGTTCGGTCTTGGTGACTGCTTGCTCAGTCTCAGTTACCAAGTGGTGTTTTTTGTTGTTTCTTGGTGGTGTCTGTTCGGTAGGGCTCGGCTCAGTTGTGCCTCTCATTGAGTGGTCTATTTTTGGTGTTCTTGATCATCGACGAGATTTATGCTATATGTGGGGCTGGCCGACTATGCATTTAATTTGTTGTTGTGTGTGGAGAATGTGAGGACCTATACCTTGTTTGGCTCACTCTCCTATGCAAAATTAATGACCGTTGGAGGCTGACTGATGGATAAAAAGTTGGCTATGTATTTCTTGATGTCAACTTGGTTTTTATTATGTTAATTCATTGTAATGCTGACTTGTGGCAAGTGTGTATAAAAGATAGTCTAGGTTGATGTTTAGAGGATATAACAAAGGAGAGAATAGAGGAGATAGATAAAAGATAGTGAAAAATAAGCTATAAGCTGAAAGATTGTAAGTTTGTTGCAGATAGTTGTAAGTGGGTAGATAGAAATAGAAGATTGCTTGGAGGCTTGCGAGCACAAGTTTAGATCGGGTTTTCTTCCACTTAGCTATAGAGTAGACTGGAATGTTGGATCCTGTGAGATCTTGTTGATGCTTTTTTTTGCCCTAACTAGGAAGGCTTTACAACCTGACATGTTGCATGCAATTGAATCTAGAAATGAATATGAATTGATATAAGTTGTTATATCTCTGTGTTGTTGAGTTTATGTTGTTGGCTACAATTTTGGACAGTCCTCTCTCTCTCTCTCTCTGGTACAATTGGTAGAGAAAGAATAAATAAAGTGGTAGATACAGAGTCGAGAGAATGAGAGAGGTAGGAAGAGAAAGAGTTGAAAGGAAATGAAGAAAAGAGAGGAGGAAGGAAGAAAGGGAGAAAGGATTTAAGATTTAGGATTTATGGTTATAGGGTTGGGGTTTGGGGGTTTGGGGAATACATATACTACATGCCTCTAAAGTACGAGATCACACAACCATTTTTCCCTCAAATTTTTTCTACTATATTTTCTATTATTACTAAGTTTTCTCAATTTGTACTAAATATTTTTAATATCTAATATTTATAAATATATAACCTACATTAAATATTTATCCTATTGTTGCATTGACCATGCAAGTGACCGCAAAAATATCTAACCTATGTGATGCATGCATTCCTATATTCAGTAGGCACAACATAAATAAATATTAAATTTTCTTTACAAGTATTGTCCAAGATGCACAACATACATTTTCTCAATGATTTATATTGTAGCTAAAATGTTATAGGGCAAGTGATCTATTTTTAACATATGATCTATTTCACAACTAATAATAAAAAAATATTAGAATATTAAAGTTGTAGGTAACATACAATATGATATTATTAAAATTTTCCTTAAGGAGCTTCCCAAAATGTTTTTTACACTAGGCTATATCTAGTTTCATACACACCATATTTGATTCCTTTTTTTTTTTGACATACTTAAACGTTTTTGACATACTTAAACTTCACCATCTTAAAAACAACTTTATAGTTTAGAAACTAGATTTCAAATTATATATTAATATTAAAAATAGTTGAATTTTAAATGCAAATATTTCAAATCACTTGTCAAAGTTCATATTTCATTTTTTTTAAAGTTCTTGCTCAATAAAATAACCCTCTTTATTTTTTAAATTAGATAAAACTAAAGGATAAAAAGTTTGACTACATACTTTAGATACCAAATTTGAATACAAATTTACCGTAATTTTATAATAGAAAACCATACCAAAGAAAAAACATTTTAAAGTTATTTATAACAATTAAGTTGCTCAAAGAAATTAACAAACTTAAAAAAGAAATGAACAAGTCTCTCTTATTTGATTTATTTATACATAATTTAAAGAGATCTAAAATGAAAAATTACTACCGAAATAACTCAATGATGCAACTCCTTGAGACCAGATATTTAAGGTTTGGAGGTAATATTTTTATCATAGTCTCCACCTGCAATTCCCACCACAGCATGAAACCTAATTTCTGCAATGGTGCCAAGATGTCTATACTATGAAGCTCAATGGGCTTTCTCCATATGATGCCCTCTACATTTGAGTTTCCATTTCCCTGTTTAAGATAGAACGCACGGCATCGCTTAGTAACCTTTCAAAACAATAGAGTTTATGATGCACTTTTATGGCAAGAGGCAGAGAAGATGAAAATAAAACCGAGCACTTTTGATGGAAAGAGGCAGAGAAGATGAAAATAAAACATAGAATGAAATAAAATCACACATATATAAAAATGGACACCGAGATTTAATATTTCAATATTGTTCAAAACAAAACCATACAACAATCTTTTTTAAACCACAGAGCTGCTGCTCAATACATAAGGTGCAAAATATATAAACCCCTGTTTTCTTAACTGTTTGCAGTTGCTACAGCAATACAACCTTCAGCCCCTGCTTTCTTCAGACTATTTTGCTCTGTTTTTCAGACTTTTCATTCTAAACAAATTTGTTTTCTCTATTCGGGAAAGACAAGACATTTAATAGCATTTACTTCTGTAATGTACTTCCACTGTAAGAAAAAGCTTAAGCAGACTACAAAACAAGATTTTTGTATTTTTAATTCAAAACTTATCTTATCTATGATGAGTGTGAGAAGATACGGTGAACTGGAAAACTTCTCTTATCTATGATGAGTGTGGGAAGATAGACTGCGGAAGAATAAAGAAGGGAGTAGTTGAGATTAGACTCTAACAAGTTTGAGGACTAAAACTGCAGAAAATTATACCTGATTCTACAAAACTAAAATAAAGTAGCTGAAAAAAAATGTGTTTAAACGTCACAATCCAAAAAGCCTCCCGAGTCGCGACCCATTTGGAAAGAACGAAACCTCTACAATAGTTTAAAAGAGGAAGAAAACCGCCAGCCCTGTAAGAGAATTTAGTTTCTCTAGACTGACGGGAAAGTGCAAATTATTCGGCCTTAACTCGTCGTTATACACCAGTTTAGCTTTTAGAGTTAAAATTAAATATGAAACTCACAAACGTCGTCTTTCTATGAAGTTTGGAACAGACATGAACAGTACCTGAATTGTCGTAGCAGCCATTAGAGTACGTATGTCCTCCTCCCGCCAAACTCGGCTGCGTTTTGTTGGGTCGTTCCATGATTCCTCTCGGACTATTCGTCTACCCATGTCTCTTATCTGATCATGCATAGAGAATTCCCAAAAGTACTTAACCCCCTTCTCCTCTTCATCAAGACCATCATCTATGGCCTCATTATATGTCTCCTCATAGATTACAATAAGCGCCTTCTCTTCAAGAATTTTAAGACTTGTAAACACAGACTCACACCCTAAAACACTCCAGAATCTGGCATAAAAATCCTTACTAAAAGCTCTATTCTGAGTGGAGTCGCTGCTTTTAATTTCAACGAAGAAGCAGGCTATGTCTAAGAATATGCGTTTCTCAACAGGAGCTAGATTATTGTAACTGATTTTTAGGGTTTCAAAGAAAACATAGCGGCCGACGTTTTCAAGTTTGTTTAGGACTTCAGGCCAATACCTAGTCTTATCTCTATGGTATAGGTATGTCCCTATTATCTTCAAGGACAGAGGAAGACCCGAACAACTTTTCACAATTCTCTCCGTCATATCTTCATAATCTCTCTCTGGGCGGGTTCTGTGAAAGGCATGCCAATTGAATAACTCCACAGCTTCGCCAAGCTCAAGTCCTCTCATGGGGTAAATAATATCAATTTGCCGCACGTCCAAGACACGTTTATCTCGGGTCGTGATAATGATTCTGCTGCCTTTTCCACACCAGTCGCCCATCAGACCATCCACCTGTCGCACATTGTCAATATCATCTAACACCACCAGCGCTTTTACAGAAGCCAAACGGTTTCTCATTAGACTATTTCCATGATCTACAGTATTCTGCTTTATCTTAGTTTTCAAGAGATCCTTCAGAATCTGTTGCTGCAATTTTATAATGCCATGGCGGGAGTCCTCAAGAGTTACATTGGACACAAAAGAAGAGGCTTGAAAGAGGTGATGGATGTCGTTATAAAGGGCTTTTGACAGGTTGGTTTTACCCAGACCCGGCATACCCCAAATACCAAGAGTGAGCCGATCACTTGTCTCATCGTCCAATTTCAACAACTGTCTCACCTCGTCAGAGCGAGGTTCGAGTCCCACGGGGTGTTGAGCGACTGGAGAACGTCCTTCACCACTTGATCCACATGCTTCCCTTCGTACCTGTGATATTCCAGAACGCAAGAATTTTGTATTTCTTACATGGCTATGATTTATATAACACAACACAAATGAAACTTAAATGAGAAGTACCCGGCGGATGTTTCCTCGAGAGACCAGCCAGATAAACAAGATACTTCACGCAGCACATCTCTCCACCCTTGGATCACGTCTGGAAGATAACGACCTTCAGTCTCATGTTTATTGAAAGCTTCTGCGTATGGACCTTTTCCATACCTGACGTGTGGCGGTTCCACATTATGAAAAAGAGGTATCATAATGTGTGTGTTTGTAGAGTTGAGCTTCCACATAAGAGAAACCTCCCTAAGACACCATACCGAACTCGCATAATCGAGAGAAAATATGGTATATAGATGGTAGAGTTTTGAATGGCCTGCTGTAGACTCGGTCCAATATTTTCACCCTTTTCCAATCTCTCGCTGTCTACAAAGACATTCAATCCTGCAGTGGATAGAGATCGATAAAGATGATCCGCAAAGTTTTTTCTCACATCGGGACCCCGAAAACTTAAGAAAACGTCGAATATTTTTCTCTCAGGGATGGGCAATTGTGATGACCGAGGTCTGTAATGGCTGAAGTCCTCCATTTGCAGCATTTGAGGAAGGAGAAAGAATGTTAGTATTGCCTACTAGCTAAACAATATAAACTTGCTTGTAACCAGCAATACATACTAATAAAGAAATGAGCAGAAAGGGAAATTTCCACGGAATCAGAAGGAAGCTGCAGAGTAAGAGGGGAAAAGATGTATAATCACAAGTCAAAGCGTTAGAAACATCTAGATAATTTTGAAGTATTGATTCAATTGTCCATGTGGACAGTTGTCTTTAACGTTTGATAGTGAATTTTTAATGAGATTTGACTTGTTTCGCGGTGCTTAAATGTTATTTAAAGAAATTTGCTTTGTTACCCTACGTTTTATTTATTTATTGAAATTAGCGTCAGTCCATTCTTTTGCCTGGTTTTCTGTATTATTATGTAGTTTTTAATTGAAATTTTTGTTGGCATATGCTCTTACGTGGCTTTCTTCATCAGCATCACTTGTTTTGAATTGAAATCAGTATCAGCACATGCTTTTACCCAGCTTTCTTTCTACATTATCTATTGGAATATGTCAAAGCTAAATTATTGCGTGTCTTGTTTATGTGGAAAAGATTGAATTATAAACTATAACTAAAATAGATCTGTCCTCCTCCTTAGAGTTAGTTGTCAATTTCTACGTAGGAATGGGACCAATTATGGCTCAGGCTCTAATAATCATTCACTAATTTTCACACAATAAAATTATCAATAAAATTATCAGTAGTGGATCATTTATATATCAATACTTGATCATTTTTTAACTTTTTTTAATTCATGATTAGCTCATTTGTGAACCACTAGAGATTTGTGAACCACTATTAGGACACATGTCTACAAGCACTGGTGATTCGTGGTGATTTAAGTTAGCGGTTATTGGTGCAATGAGGGTCTTGTATAGGTCGACACTTTTTTTTTTACCATTTTTTGACTCTTTCATGTATAACGTCTCCTGTAGAGTGCATCATTATTGGTCAGAAGTCGAAACATTAGCTTTAAGGTAGCATACGAAGACAACTAAAAAATAAATCTTTACAATCTGATATAGTTTGCTACCTAAATTAAGTGCATGAAGATAGCTATAGCAACTATTGGTCAATTTCCCCTAATTTGTTCTCAATTAGTTTAACAGATCTATATGGAAGTTTTTTTGTCTTCATTGTTGTATAAATAGGTATCATTTGATCAATTAAATGTGTTACATAATTTCTCTATTCTCTATTGTTTATTTTTTCTATTTTGAATTTCTAATTAGGTATTAGAGTTATGTTCTTATTAAAAATTTATTTAGTGTATGCTACTGGAATAAGTTAGAAAAAAACTATTGAGGAGATGAAGCCTACAAAGGAACCATCAGATATTCATAGTTTCATTGAGAATAAATAAATTGTTTTATTTTGAAGACGTCGTTGCTTTGAAGATGTGAAAGGATGAAATAGAGGCTAGATAGATGCTCAAAAGTCCAAGGTGGTAATAGATGAGAGAAACTATACCTCATTTAGGTAAGGAGGCACACATGTCAAGATTGGTGTCCATTAGTTTAGAAAGATCTGAAAAAATCTGGAAGGTTAGCATTATACCTTTACAAGGGTTATGAGGCATTTCGTGTGCAAATTGTGTTAAATGGTGTTGGAATCTTTGATGATATTTGCATGACTATACTAGCAATTGGGAGCAACTTGAAGAAGCCTTATTGATCTATTACTAAATTATCGTGTGTGTTGCATATGTGGCAAAAGAGTTTGAGTTGTAAGAAATAACTAAAATAGACATGTCTTCCTTCTCAGAGTTAACTATTATTCCTATGTAGTTTGTTGTCAATTAATTTAGTGGATTTATAGGAAAGTTGTTTATCTCCGTGATTGTGTATATAAGTATTATTTGATCAACAAAACATAGAATGTAGTTTCTTTGTTCTATCTTCTTTATTTGTGTTGTTTTGAATTTCTAATTTTATCATCAAAACTTTTTATAGCTTTAAAATTACCAATCCCCATAGTATGATGATAGTGACCTTTAGGAAGGAATTAGACATTACTGACAAATTCCTCAAGATCTGAGAGAGATAATGAGAAGCACAATAACCAAACATGAGCCCAAATTTGACTATTAAATAATGCAACAAAATGGGGGATGGACTCCTCAAACATAAGTGGTGGCAAGTAACAACCCTTTAAACTGGGTTGATGTATCAAAATGAATGTGGCACGTCTCTAGTAGACTCCTAAAACATGACGACTTGTGTAGACAAGTGTCAAATGACTATTGATGACTAATTAGGCTTATTAAGCCTAAGTGTAATTAAATAATTACACCAATACCCCCCTTAAGCATAGCTTAGGTGGACATGTAGGATATGAGTCCTGACAACAATACTTAATAAGGTACTCATTTGCAATGCAAATAACTCATAACAAAGGAGAAACAAGGAAAATCCAATGGGAACAAAACCTCCTCCAAAGAAATATAAGATGCAATGGAATATACAAGTGAAGAGGAAGAGTGATAGATGGAAGACTTATGAAAATCCCTAAGGACTACTTCTACAACAAACTAAAATATGTTCACCACATAGGAGAGAAAGTAGAGAATATCATATGACCCCCCCAGAAGATATGAAGTGATGAACTCCATGTAGTGTTGGTAGATGCTCGACACTGGATGCTAAATGCTAAAGTTGATCCATGAACATAGAACAATATTCCTCCTCTTGGGAAGAAACAACACCATACATGTGTGTAGGATTACTTCCCATTATAGATAGGAATATGTAGGAAGTAGTATGAATGTCTCTGAATGCTGCGCATAGCCCAAAGACTGAAAAAATACCATTGATACCTTCAAATGATGCTCAAAGATATACAAGACAATGCTTGGGTACGATGGATTACCTAGCATGAAAGATTTTGGAACAGGGACCATGAATGTATGGTAATATGTGGATCGATGTGAATCTGATACTACTGCAGATGAAGATATCTAAGTTAGATATAGAAACTCATGAATGTCTACACAATCTATCATGGTAGGAGGTGATGTAAGCTAGGTAAGAGAAATGTTCAAAGATGACAATGTTGATGAAACTTCATGGAAGTTAACACCAAATAGAAGACCTCCTCATTGGCAAGATAAAGCAAACCAAAATAACCCCCCCATGATTTAAATAGATAAACCCCCTAAGTTTGGCACTTTATAATTAGTGCATGAAAAAAAAACTAAAAGTGAAGTCAAATAGGCACTTTATAACATGAGTGTGATTTTGAGCCCAATTGATGGTTCTTGAAAAAACACGCAACTTTGCAAAAAAGTGAAACTCAAATATGAGTTACCGTTTGCAAGTTATACAAATTTTAATTTTTCACTTTCAAAGATTTAGAAAGAAAATATTTTGGCAAAAAAAATTAAAATGAATTTTTGTGATTTTGCAAAAATAAATTTAACCTAATTGGAGGAGATTAAAAAAATGAGATGGGAACAATTTAAAAATATTTTCCCCTTCCATCCTCCAAATGCAAATCACACAGGCACAAAAGTCGTTGCTGGACCATGTGACCAGGGGCTAACTACAGCCGAACCAGTTGCAAATATTTCTATCCTACAGCTGAACCGACAACAGAGGTGGCGTGTGCCACCTGAAAATCATCTTTGCAGAGGTAAAACCGCAAGAGTGGGCAAGTTTTAGAGTGCTCGGGATGCTCCAAACCGTAGGGCACAAAATGGGTGGCCACGTGTGCACGGGGTGCTGAATCACATCATTGCAGCCTGAGAGGATGGTAGCGCTCTCTATTGAATGGGTTGTCGAATGGGTGTAGAGGTAGGTCGCGGTCTTTTTTAATCCTAGTCGAAGTCTTCTTTTGAATGAAAAAATTGCAGAGCCTGCAGGGGCTGATGCCCACAGGGGCTTGGAGACAGCAAGGGATCACAGTGGCCAAGCAACAGAGGGGCCGAGATGAATGAAATTGTTGCTAGTTGCCAAACTTTGTGGCCAAACTAGGTCGGTGCATGGATGACGGAAGGTAGGTGGGCCTTAAACATCACACGCTAAGCGTTGATCCTTCTAGCTGATGTGGGCCCATAACCTATCTATTTTCTGTAAGGGTCCGTTTGGTTGCACCCCAAAACCAGGTTATGCCGCCCATAACCCGGTTATGGGGTGCAATTCCCTGTTTGGCGACCCTTTTAACAGATGCGAATATGGATTTGCATAACCCCATTTTGCCAAAAACGTGGAGTTCGGAATTCTGCCTCAGGTGGTGGAATGACTTTCGTTTCCATGGATTTCGTCACTTTAAACCAATTTTAATTTGCCCGTCGGGTCCAGCGAATCCATGGACTTGGAAATTGTTTCAATATTTCTCTATTGCCAGAAACGCGACGGATGCATGCCGTTTCGCGTTTCAACGGCAGCAACGCGTTTCAGCTGGAGAAACGGCCGTTTCGAGGCTTTTCATTTTTATTAGTGCAGTTAAAAATAAATTTCTCAGTTTTTATTAGTTCAAGGGAGAGTGCGGTTAAAGATGTTCTTCTTTGTTTTTATTAGTTCAACTGAGTTTTTAGGCTGTCAACATGCAGCTATTTTTTTTTTTTATTATTAGTTTTAAACTAACAGTTCATTGTCACTTTTAATAATAACTGACTGTTTCTGGCTTA
>MU225477.1:1309721-1351125 GCA_018584345.1 Thuja plicata | reverse complement strand
TAATAACTGACTGTTTCTGGCTTATCATTATTTTTAAGAATTAAAGTTTATTACTTGTTTATTTATTAAACTTATAGTCACACATTCTTGTATGATAAAGTACGTTATTTAAAACACTTGTTAATCTAATTTTAAGTAGGAATTAAGTGAGGTTAACAACAGTTCGATATTATCATAGATTATTCAAACTACCTAATAAACCCTATTAAGTCAATTTTACAGCCCTATATCTCAAACAATAGACTAAACGTGGAGTTGCATAACCTTTAAAAATTCCATTTCTCGTTACGTTGCCGTTGCCGTCACGGATAATTTGACAAATTCCAATTCCTATTTTCAGTTTGACAACCAAACAGAGAATGTGGATTTACAAATCCATCTTCCAGGGCAACCAAACAGTCCCAAAAAAAGAAAACCAAGGTTTGCATAACCAGGCTATAGATAACCATGATTTGTTTCATTTTCCAATTCCCCAACCAAACGGGCCCTAAGTGATCATCATTTTGTTTGCTGGTTATCCCACGCAAAGTTAATTTTTTTTGAACTGCATTCTCCCACCTGTAATATCTTCATGTGCACTACAAACCATTTTTATTTGCGCATGTGTTAGTGAACAGATTTGTCTTTTTACAAAAATTCTTTTAAGTTTACTCTATCACCCTTAAAAGAAAAACTATTTCTAACAGTTGGGTAAGTATCCTTTATGATCACTTCCCTCTAAATTTTATAACAGGCACAACTCCCTAATATGATATTCAATGAAATGAAATAACGATTCAATTGGTTAGCTTTTAACCAGAAAGCTTATAAAGGCTGCAATATCATTCTTTAATGATATGCTTCTAAGCAAATATGAAGGAAATATAATCGAACAATTAATAGGAAGGAAACACAGTCACTTCCACAATGGCATTTCATGAAAAACATAAACAACTTCTCGACCAAAGATAATAGAAAGTAGACAAAATCCAGAATCTAGATATCATGAAACAACAGACAAATATATAAAACAGGCTAAATAATATGTCAACACAGGACACCTTGCTTTGGTTTATAAACAACACAGATTCAATAACCTTCCTGTCATATATTTCAGAAATTACTACACAGATAATTGTCTGAAATCTATTATGTTCATAACATTTAACAATCCGAACTGTAATTATCAAAAACTATATCTATCAGTCAAAAGTTTTTCGAACCCTTAAAAGGTTTAAGCAGCCAGAATAAATAGTAGCAGAGCACCGAGAGGCCTCCCGAAAAACACGGCCTCTCAGGCAAACATTTAAGTAAATAAACCACCAGAAAGAGGACACACGTCCTATAAGTTTTGCATGTTAATTCAGCAAAAAACTAAATAGCCAAATTAGGCTCCTTATCAATGGAATGATCCTCACTGCCCGCTAGACTTCCTTCTTCATCGGTAACTGATTGAGTTGGCTTCCATTCTTTATATGCTTGATCCAATTTTTTCGCGAGCTACAGATGTGGGATCTTAGAATTTACTATTCGGGCCATAGAGGCATCCTTGTTCCACCTCAGCTTCTTCACCTTCTTAGTGACATTGGATAACTAATTGACACATAGATAAAGCATAGATTCAATCCTTGCTATCTAAGTTAAGTCAGAGGCTTTAGGATGAACCTTTTCCCTGATAGTCTTAATTTCTCAGTCAAAAGCATCCAGAGCGCCCTTTAGTTCTTTCTCACCAAAGACTGATGGGTAGGTATAAGTGAAATTAATCACTTTCAACTCAGTCAGGGAAGCTTTTTGGATCTGTTTAGCTTCAATTTCATATACCTTATTTTCTGCAATAGTACTTCTTATCAGAGAAATGCGCCAACTGATATTTTTCCTGAGGATGAAGAAAAGAGACTCTTCGGCACCCTTTAGTGACTTGTCTACATAGAATTTATTAAAGCCGTGTCTCTCTATCTCCATAAATTTTGTCATTGTTGACACCCATTTTTCCTCATCTGTATTCCATACATGGCGTGGATCTTGCAACTCTCCTATCACTGCCTCAGTGTCATGAAGAACTGAATGTGAATATTTAATGTATTGCCTACCATTATTGAGCACTTTAGAGATCCACTTGTCAACTAAAGAAACCAAAGTCTACCCCCTTTGAACCTGATTCAGAAACATTTTACTTTCTTTAGAATTGCGGTCAAACACCTGGGATGACTGGGACAATGGGGTGCCATCAAAGCTGCAGAATGTATTGATAAACTGGGAAAGTGAGACAATGGTTTGTTTCAATTCCTTCTTCTCTTTGCTATCTTGCACCGATGTGATCAACATCTGTTGGGTTGTTTCCTTAAAAAGGTGGTTCTTTCCTGCTCTGTCCATAGTCCCTAACTCAATTTTTGGTTACCTCAAAATCCTCAACCACCACATCCTTATTTTCTTCCTTTGGTCTGTAAGTAGCTACCTCAGCTGTTCACTTCCCAATTTTAGCATTAGCAAAAATGCATGTTGTACTATTCACTTTCTTGGCCTTAGGAGTCTTTTGAGCATAATTACTAACAATATCCTGCACTGGAAATGATACAGGAATTAGACTCTGCTTCCTATTAACTGAAGAAGTTAACCATTTGGGCATATCATTAGTTGTTGCTAGTTGACGGCCAACTTTAGCAAGGGTATCCATTAAATCCAGGGTTACATCGTCGAGGTCAAAGAGATCTTTCCTGATTTGGTCATCATCCCCAATTTGATAGTTCAAATCTCCAAACTTGTCATCCTATAGATTAACTGTCTATGTCTGCTCCTAATTCATCTTCACTTTTCTTTGTGATCGGGATCTCGACCTAGTAATGCCTTGAGGAGAGGCCATAGTGGAAAGCTCTGCAACAGACTTCTTCTTAGAATCTTTCTTCTACTGCTTATCAGAGGAACCTGCATTACCAGATGGTTTAGGTGAATTAGAAACAAAGGGGGAGGATAATAAAATTGAAGATTTAACTCCAATCGTTTTAGGACTAGACTACTCTCTTTTTGTCTGCAGCCATTTTTCAGTTAATTTGAGAACATGTTGTGTTCTATATTTAATGTCATCCTCCTCCTCCTTCGACTAATCAACATTTATCTCTTCAGTGTCCATAAGACTTTCGAAACTGGGTTCAACCAAATCAGAACCATCATCTGTTTACCCCTCTATGTTGAACTGTATTCTCATGGACAAAATTTTGGAAATGCAGACCCTTCTATGGCTTCTCATCATGACTTGGGATTCATTTGCACAATCCTCCCAGAAATTCTCTAAATGGGGAACTGGAAACATGTGAGATCTAAGACCTAGGCTGCATCTAGCAAATTTTTTGTTATCAAATCCTATTCACTCTGTGTAATACTTAAAATCAAAATGACCAAGGTCACTTCCAATACTTATTGCATCTTCAATGGTTAGGCATGAAAGCTTTCCTAGCTGCAACGAGAAGATTTTCTCACCTCGTTCCCTGGGAAGAAAATGTTTGAGCACAATAGCGAGCTGTCTACAGATTTATGCAAGGATGAAATAATCAAATTCATACCTAGGAAATTTTGTAGGGGCATCCTCAAAAGCACCAATTGTTATATAAGAGAACCTAGGGAACTGAATATAAAAAATCCCAAATCTAGTCACAAACTGCTGAGCTTCTAAACTCATCCTCCTGGCCGAATCTCCAGACATCTCGAAACAAAGCTTACCCATAAAGGTATCATGAACCCTCCTGTAATTCTGAATCACATTGTCTTATCGAAGCATAGGAAAATATTCAAAAACACACATGCCATCAATCCAAGGCTTGTGAATCATACCATCCCATACCCTACTACATGCTAGACAATAGATCATATAAGAAGACATGAAAAAGCTACAGCCAGTAAGCTTGGAACTATTCAGTTGTTCTCTCATAGATTCTATAATTAATTCAGCCCAATCCAACATGTGTTTGCCCTCTAAAATAATTTCTACATAACAGAACAACCAGTCATAAAACAAGAAAGCCTCAAGTGACCCTCTGACTCTATGTAACATTACCATAATATAACTAATGTATGGATGCACATGATTTATTCCTAGCTTTTTGGGTAAGCGGGAACCTCCCCTTTGAGAATTTAATTACTAGTGCTTTGCTATTGCACTTCAGTTTGCGTCATCATTTGGCTTAAATTTAAAAAGAGATTGGGCAAGAGAGAAAGAAGAAAATGTCCGCTCTTGGATTTGGAAAGCTGAAGCGACAATTCCTTTGTTCACATCCATTAATACCTCACCATTTCTGTTACGAATTGATTCAGTTTGCTGGTCATAATGTCTGATACACTAATGGACAAGTTAAGGATATACCACTTCAGGAGGGAAGCAAGCAGCCACACACAACCCACTACTTAAAATTTCCATAGAAGGAACATTCTCCTCGACAGACACAGTAAGTCTATTAGCTATTCCCTCAACATCATATCCCTCTAAATCTGTGTCTGTTACAATAGGATTTTTGCACACCAAACTAGAGACACTCCCAAACAAATGAAATGTTGACTTCATTCTTATAAGAACAGACTGAGAATAGCTACAGAAACTCTCGTAAAATTCACAAGCTCTTAAATTTAAACACTGAGGGAGTGATAGCCTGACTTACCTTAATCTCTGAGGATAAAAGCTCATAATTAATTGCCCATAATTAAGGCAATAAAAGCTCAAAGCATGAAGTGACCGTTCACACACGCAATCATTTACTGCCACTTGCACAAACTTTTATGCCGCACAAATTCCTTATTAATTCGACAGCTCATACATGACTTAACCGCCACCAATACCTTTCTTCATTTAAAGCTTTTTATGAGTGGGGTCCACAACATAAAAGATGACGGTTTTCCTTTGCTTATGTCACGTGTCACTTTTAAAATCTTTGAACTCTCTTGAACACTCTTGAACTGAGTTCAAGGCTGTTCATGTGTGTTCACCACTGTTCAAGTCTGTTCCTTTATATCCCACCTTCATTCTCAAACTAGAAGTCTCATGCTTAACCATAAATTACCATCTTTTATTAACCAAGAGTTCTGAATTTTGCGATCATGAAACACCTCTTTTAGTGAAAACGCTATTCACCTGCTACCGCTTCATAAAAATATGAACAAGCTTGAACACTCTTGAACACTCTTGAACTGAGTTCAAGGTTGTTCAAGGCTGTTCAAACCTGTTCAAACCTGTTCAAAAGACACGTTAGCAAAATATTTTTCTTTTTCTACAAGTATAGGTGAAACACAGGGGAGATCCTTTCACTGAGGTTTTAAACATGAGGGCTTAGGCAGATTTGAGATTCACAAAAATAACAAGGCGACTCTAAAAATTGAACAAAAGGACAAAGATAAAGATTTGGACTAACACCGGCTCTGACTGGGGACTGGCTTTTCTCGAAACCCAGAGAACTCAACTACTCTGGGTTCGCAAACTACTGTAAAAGGGCTAAGAAAAACTCGAAAGAAAGGAAAGACACACCGAACAGAAGCAAACTAAGACTAATATATACAACAGAACACCGGGACCTAGATAAGAGCTTCAACAATTTGAGATCTTGCCCATTATAGGAAAATGGTAAGATCATTCCATCTGGATACGCCAACTTAAAAGCATTGGTTCCCAACTCTTCAGTGATAACAAAGGGGCCTTTCCAAAGGGATTCAAATTTACTGTGGGCACCTTTCGGTGCCTTTCTTTTGTCCCATAGTAAAACTTCATCTCCCTTCAGAAAACTTCTGGGTCTTGCTTTCTTGTCAAAAATTATTTTCACTCTAGCCTGATGCTCAGTAATTTTATCTACCAAGTTTTCTCTTTCTTCTTCTAGCTTATGCAAGTACATGATCCTCTTCTCCAAGGAGTCTTTAAAAGTTTGATCTTCAATGGCCATTTGCATCTTAGCTGCTGAGAGCTCCAAAGGAATTGATACTTGTGCACCTATTCCATACACCAATTCAAAGGGTGCCATACTGATTTCTCTTTTAGGTGTAATTCTATCAGCCCAAAGGGCTTCAAAAATTTTCTTATGCCAAGTTTTGCCACTATCATCCACTAACTTTTTCATGATCGTTATCAGATTTTTATTACTTGACTCGGCCTATCCATTTCCTTGGGGGAAATAATCAGACGAATGAGCCAGAGAGATGTTATGATCAAAACAAAAAAGGGAAATCTCCTCCGAAGAGAGGTAAGTGGCTTTATCTGCTACAACTTTTTGGGGTACTCCGAAACGTACCAAAATATTATCTTTTAAGAAATCACATACTACCTGAGAATTAGCCTTTTTGGTTGGAATGGCCTCGACACACTTAGTGAAGTAGTCAGTCACTGTTAGGATATAAGTGTGATGTGCACTTGACTGGGGACTGATAGGGCTGATAAAATCAAGTCCCCATTGTTTGAACGGTTCACTCACCACAATTGGTCTTAAAGGAAAGGAAGCTAATTGGGGTCTTCCAGAGAACAACTAACTTTTTTAGCAGTTCCTAACGAAGACATAAGAATCCTTGAACATACCTGGCCAATAGAAAGAATTTTGAAGAATTTTGAATTTCATTATGGTAGATGAGAAATGGCCTCCACAGGCCTCTTCATGAAAGGTTTTAAGCAACTGCAATTGCTGACTTATATCCACACATCTTAGAAATGTACCATCAAGACCTCTCTTATACAACACACCTTGCCATATTACATACTTTTCAGCATGCAATCTTAGGGTCCATCTCTCTTAAGGTGACAGTCTTTGTGGACATTCTCCATAAGTCAGGAAATAAGCAATGTCACAGAACCAAGAATCTATTAAATTGACCAACAGAACTTGGGATATTTCACATTCTGGACTTTCAAGATGACTAACATTCTCTGCAATGAATTTACACAGACCCCTACCCCTAACCAATTTAGTGGGTTTTATTATCAAGTCATATTCCTAAATCTTTTTCACCCATGTTGCTCTCTTGTTCATGGCTATTTCTTGTTGGGTGAGAAGTTCTTTCATTCTTGAATCAGGAACAAACACTATAGAATGAGAATGAAGGATATAAAATCTAAACTATTTAACCAATTTCACCATAGCAAAGGCGTGTTTCTTAATCAGAGAATACTTTAGTTCATATTTATTCAATGGCGTACTCATCAAAGCAATGGGAGTGTCATTTCCTGAAACATCCTTCTGAGTTAGAATTCTGAACAGCGTGTGATTAGAAGCATAATAATAAATGATGAAATATTTCTTGTAGTCTGGGTAAACTAGAGACGGAGCATTTTCTACAGCTATCTTAATTGTCCCAAAAGCTTTTCTACCTTCTTCCATACATTTAAAGGGATGTTTTTCACTCATCATCCCCACTATGTGCCTTGTTAACTCAGAAAAATCTCAAACAAAAGCTCTTAAGAAGTTAATCTGACCGAAGAAAGATTTGACTCCTATTCTAGTCGAAGGTAGACTGATCTGTTGAATAACCTTTACTCTTTCATGATCGATCCTAATCCCTTCTTTGGATACGATATGTCCCAACAATTTTCCCTCAGTCACACCAAAAACTAATTTTTTAGGATTAAGAGATATGCCATGGTCTCTACACCTCTCTAGGACTGATTTGAGATCTCGGACATGGTGTTTTCTTCTTTTGGAATACACAGTTAAATCATCAAGGTAAATTACTATAATTCTATTTTTCAAATCAGTAAAGGAAGAATCCATTTCCCTTTGGAAAGTTGCCCCTGCATTAATCAGGTCAAAGGGCATTCTATTATAAGCAAAAGTTCCCCATGGTGTGGTAAAAGCAGTCTTCTATTTATCTTCATCGGACACACTTACCTGATTATATCTACAAAACCCATCAAGAAAAGACATCATTTCTGATCCGGCAACTGCCTGCAATACATGTTCCATTTTGGGTAGGGCATAATTATCTTTTAAGCTGGCCTGATTTAAATTGCGAAAATCCACACAGATTCTTATTTCGCCATTCTTTTTTTTGACAGGGACAATATTTGCAATCCAAGTTGAGTGATGAATATGATAAATAATTATGGCTTTTAGCATTTTGTCAACTTCCTTTAGAATCACTTCAGAAACTTTAGGATTATAACTACAAAGCTTTTGTCTGAAAGGTTTTGATTCAGGCTTGAGGGGAATGTGATGACTAAATTTCCCTTTGTGAAAGTCCTTAAGGTCTCTATAATCCCAAGCAAAAACATCAGTGTAGGCTGTTAATAGGATCTGAAGATTTTTCTTTTCTTGAACAGACAAATTCTTACCTATAGATATCCATCTGGGATCGACCATAGTGCCAATGTTCACTTTGTCATATTCCTTTTGCACATCTGACTGAGAATTTTTCCTTGAAATGAAACTATCATCTTTTGGAGAAAACAAGTTCTCTAAGGAAACCAAGCCTTTGCAAATTTTGTTACTATTCAATTGGACAACTTCTTCTTCTGGTAAGAATTAAAGATTAGACCTTTCACTGTCTTCATTCATTCCTTCAAAATACATGGATGAGAAAACTTCTACACACGCCATAAAATCCTTAATCCAGGTATCATCCTCAAAAACTTGCAGGTGTTCAATGTTATCTGGGATAGCTGGTCTATATATCATCTCAACCCTATATGTTCCTATTTTGAAATCTTGGTGAGGAAGAAGTAGAGATGTTGATAGAGCTAGGGAATCAGCCCTTGTATTGAGACTCCTAGGAATGGCTTCTATGGAAAAAGCTTCAAAACAATCCACTTCGTCCCGCGCTAAATTTCTGTAATGTTTTAGATGCTCATTTTTCACTGTAAATTGACCCTTTACTTTTTTAATAATAAGCTAAGCATCACCTTTCATAACAAGTTCCTTTATTCCCAATGTCTTTGCCTCTCGCAACCCTAATAACAGGGCCTCATATTTAGCGGTATTATTGGTATTTTTAAAATCTAGTTTGTAAGAGAAAGGGATATATTGATCATTGGGCCCTTTAAAGACTACACCAGCTCCAGACCCCACAGTAGCACAACTATCGTCAAACTCCATCAACCAAATTTGCTCATTTTCACTAAAGTGTTCACAAATAGGAGGGGCTTCATCTGAGAAAATCATGTAATTACCAAACTCACAGTGTCCAAATAGGATTTGTGCCTGAGAATCATCAGATGGAATTATAGTGTATTTTTTCTTGGCTTTAGGTTCCAGTTTGACCTTTTTCTTCCCAATAGGGATAACGGCTTCTGACCAATCCATCTTTATTTCCCCACCCATGTCTCTGTAGAAAGTTCTACTCAAGAGCATACCATAACTTGCAGGTATATCTGCTACTAAAATGGTTAACTTGAGTCTCTTATCAGGATGTGCAGCTAAAACAGGTTGAGCATCTTTAACTTGACCTATTAAGGGTACCTATTTCCCATCCATAGAATAGCATCTCCCAAAAGTTTTGGTCATGGTTAAACCTAAAGCTTTGGCTATGGATGAAGGCATATCATTATCAGAGGCACCTAAGTCTATGATGCAATTACTCAATTTAAGACCATTAAGGAGTAGAGAAATATAGAAGGGGTCAGGCTTCCTGATTTCATCAAATTCACATTTCAGTTCTGGGGTAGGAGTGACAGAAATGTCACTCTGATTCATAACAAACTGTGAAAAAACTGTAGGAATATCAACTGGATCATCAGTTTGATCAATGATACATTAGTTAGATTGTGATGAGCTTGGAAGGTCACCTTTGACATACTTGACCAACTTATCCAGTTCTTTGGGATTTAATCTCAGGTATTCCCCAGGGGAGATTTGGATAGCAGAAGACTTACAAAATTCTACAATATCAAAAGAGGGAGTGCTAGAATCTTTTTGCACAACCTTAACATCAGGAGTCCAAGGACTAGGAGAAGAAGAAATACTTGCAGGATCTCGATTTTTATGGAAAGAATTAGCTAATGCTGAAGCATTCTTTGAAAACTTTTGATTTTGAGTAAGCATAGAACAAGCGGGATCCCCAAGGGTGACCACAATATCTCCTCTTTCTGAGTCAGATTCATATTCTAAAAAGTATGAGCCAGAGTCGCCAGGTCTATCTTGAGGGAGCTCTTCTATAGTACATTCTCCTAACACATCTTTTTTGGCTTCCATTTGTACATGTCTTTGCATATCAGGACAAGAATTATCATCATGATCTATTGTCAGGTGGAAAGAACACATGATATCCTCTTTTGGTGAAGCCTCCAAGGACAATCTTGGTTGAGTAGAAGGCAGCAGAGGAGTTTTATTATGCCATTGATTAGGCTGCTTTCGGCTGATATCTTGATAAGGGGAAGGAAATGAAGATCCTTGTTTTGGTAACTGCCTTTTCAAGGTGATTACATCATTCATGAGTCTTTGAACAACTGGATCTGTAGGAGCTGAAGTCGAAGGTTGAGAGTGAGAAGTCTGCACATCTTTCCTTGATTTCCCGGCTGTAATAAGATAATATTCTAACTCAATGGCATGTTCTTGGGCAATAGCTAAATCAGCTGGCCTACTCCTTAAATGAAAACCTATGTCCGGGGGCATAGATTTGACAAAGAAACATTGTTGGTTTTCAGGAGTGGGTCTTTTGGTAGTAGGAATTCTATGGATAACATTATTATATCTTGCCACATAATCTCTCATTGGCTCATGAATCTCTTTCTTCATTTGTGTTAATTGTCCTAGCAGGGAATGTTCATCATCAGCCCCTTTAAAACATCCTTCAAACATGGTCTTCATGGTTTGCCAATTTGTAATCAACCCAGCTGGAAAATGACCAAACCATTCTGCAACTCCTTCTAAAAGGGATTGAGAAAAGAGTCTGACTGCTACATCTTCAAATTGCACTGTCAGAATGGCAGTAGCTACATTGAATGCATTCAAGTGCTCATCTACTGAGACCTTGCCATCTCCAAAAAATTCAGGTAAGACTTCTTGAATACCTTTAGGGAGTGGATGATGAGCTCCTAAATTTAAAGGACCAACTACTGCACCTCATGGCTGAGCCATAATTGCACTTGGAAAGATTGTTACTAGAGGCGGTGCTTGAATACTAGACAAGGTTAAAGCTTGCCAGACACTAGAGGAAGGGGAAAAATTGGAAGCAGTTTTAGGAGGGGAAGAAGGTCTACTCTTGGCTTTTGGTCTTAAAATGGAAGAGGTCGAAAAATGAATATTTTGTAAACTCTCATAGAAAGTATCAAAAATACCCTCCTTCCTCTAAGAACTAGTGTAAGGTCGAGAATCTAGTATTATTTTCTCTTATTGCCTCTGAGAAATTCTATCAATGATTTGTGCCTCTTGGGAGATTGGGAGCCCTCTCAACCACTCTCCAATATCCTCTTCTTCTTCTAAAACTAGGAGAACTTGTTGATATTGGTGACAGCTGGTCTTCAAATTCCAAGCAATAGTGTTCAAATCAGAAACTATGTTTTCTTGGGTATTTTGGAAGTTAAGGTTTGGTTGAATAACAGGAGGTTGTTCCTCCAAGTTTGGTATTATCACAACTAGTAGGACCATCTCTTGTGCATACAATAAAGCATTTAAACATAGGTCTACATTGTAAGTGCTCCCCAGTAGAGTCGCCAAAAATCTGTTAGTGAACAGATTTGTGTTTTTACAAAAATTCTTTTAAGTTTACTCTATCACCCTTAAAAGACAAAGTATTTCTAATAGTTGGGTAAGTATCCTTTATGATCACTTCTCTCTAAATTTTATAATAGGTGTAGCTCCCTAATATGATATTCAATGAAATGAAATAATGATTCAATTGGTTAGCTTTTAACCAGAAAGCTTATAAAGGCTGCAATATCATTCTTTGATGATATGCTTCTAAGCAAATATGAAGGAAATATAATCGAACAATAAATAGGAAGGAAACACAGTCACTTCCACAATGGCATTTCATGAAAAACATAAACAACTTCTCGACCAAAGATAATAGAAAGTAGATAAAATCTAGAATTTAGATATCATGAAACAGCAGACAAATATATAAAATAGGCTAAACAATATGTCAACACAGGACACCTTGCTTTGGTTTATAAACAACACAGATTCAATAACCTTCCTCTCATATATTTCAAAATTTACTAGACAGATAATTGTATGAAATCTATTATGTTCATAACATTTAACAATCCGAACTGTAATTATCAAAAACTATATCTATCAATCAAAAGTTTTTCAAACCCGTAGAAATTTTGAGCAGCCAAAATAAATAGTAGCAGAGCATCGAGAGCCCTCCCAAAAAACATGGCCGCTCGGGAAAACAGTTAAGTAACTAAACCACTAGAAAGAGGACACACATCCTAAAAGTTTTGCATCTTCATTCAGTAAAAAACTAAATAGCCAAATTAGGCTCCTTATCAATGGCATGATCCTCGCTTCCCGCTGGACTTCCTTCTTCATCGGTAACTGATTGAGTTGGCTTCCATTCTTTATATCCTTGAACAAATTCTTTCGCGAGCAAAAAATGCAGGATCTTAGAATTTACTATTTGGGCCATAGAGGCATCTTTGTTCCACCTCAGCTTCTTCACCTTCTCAGTGACATCAGATAACTAATCGACACACAGATAAAGCATAGATTCAATCCTTGCTATCTAAGTTAAGTCAGAGGATTTAGGATGAATCTTTTCCCTAATAGTCTTAATTACTAAGTTGAAAGCATCCAGAGAACCCTTTAGTTCTTGCTCACAAAAGACCGATGGGTAGGTATAAGTGAAATTAATCACTTTCAACTCAGTCAAGGCAGCTTTTTGGATCTGTTTAGCTTCAATTTCATATTTGTTATTTTCTGCAATAGTACTTCTTATCAGAGCAATGCACCAATTGATATTTTTCCTGAGAATGAAGAAAAGAGACTCTTTGCCACCCTTTAGTGACTTTTCTACATAGAATTTATTAAAGCTGGGTCTCTCTATCTCCATAAATTTTTTCATTTCTGACACCCATTTTTCCTCATCTGTATTCCATACCTGGCGTTGAGCTTGCAACTCTCCTATCACTGCCTAAGTGTCATGAAGAACTAAATGTGAATCTTTAATGTATTGTTTACCATGATTGAGCACTTGAGACATACACTCGTCAACTGAAGAAACCAAATTCTGGCCCCTTTGAACTTGAGTCAGCAATGTTTTACTTTCTTCAGAATTGGGGTCAAACACGTGGGATGACTGGGACAATGGGGTACCATCAAAGCTGCAGAATGTATTGATAAACTTGGAAAGTGAGACAATGGTTTATTTTAATTCCTTCTTCTCTTTTCTATCTTGCACCGATGTGATCAACATCCATTGGGTTGTTTCCTTGAAAAGGTGGTTCTTTCCTGTTCTGTCCATATTCCCTAACTCAATTTTGGTTACCTCAAAATCCTCAACTACCACATCCTTCTTTTCTCCCTTTGGTCTGTAAGTAGCTACCTCAGCTGTCCACTTCCTGGTTTTAGCATCAGCAAACATGTGTGCTATACTCTTCACTTTCTTGGCCTTAGGAGTCTTTTGAGCATATTTACTAACAATATCCTGCACTAGAATTGATACAAGAATCAGACTCCGCTTCCTATTAACTGAAGAAGTTAACCATTTGGGTGTATCATTAGTTGTTTCTGGTTGAGGGCCAACTTTAGCAGGGGTATCCATTAAATATAGGGTTACATCATCGAGGTCAAAGCGATCTTTCCCGATTTGGTCATCATCCCCAATTTGATAGTTCAAATCTCCAAACTTGTCATCCTCTAGATTAACTTTCTCTGTCTACTCCTGAGTCATCTTCACTTTTCTTTGTGATCGGGATCTCAACCTGGTAATGTGTTGTGGAGAGGCCATAGTGGAAATCTCTACAATAGACTTCTTCTTAGAATCTTTCTTCTACTTCTTATCAGAGGAACCTGCATTACCAGATGGTTTAGGTGAATTAGAAATAGAGGGGGAGGAAAATAAAATTGAAGATTTAACTCCAATCATTTTAGGACTAGACTGCTCTGTTTTTGCCTGCAGCCATTTTTTAGTTAATTTGAGAACATGTTGTGATCTATATTTAATGTCATCATCCTCCTCCTTTGACAAATCAACATTTATCTCTTCAGTGTCCAGAAGTCTTTTGAAACTGGGTTCAACCAAATCAGAACCGTCATCCGTTACCCCCTTTATGCTGAACTATATTCTCATGGACAGAATTTGGAAAATGCAGAGCCTGCTATGGCTTCTCGTCATGACTTGGGATTCATTTGAACAATCCTCCCAGAAATCCTCTAAATGGGGAACTGGAAACATGTGAGATCTAAGACCTAGGCTGCCGCTAGAAAAGTTTTTGTTATCAAAGCCTGTTCGCTCTGTGTAATACTTAAAATCAAAATGACCAAGGTCACTTCCAATACTTATTACATCTTCAATGGTTAGGCGTGAAAGCTTTCCTAGCTGAAACAGGAAGATTTTCTCACCTCGTTCCCGAAGAAGAAAACATTTGAGCATAATAGCGAGATATCTATAGACTTCTACAAGGATGATAAAATCAAATGCATACCTAGGCAATTTTGTAGGGGCATCCTCAAAACCACCAATTGTTATATAAGAGAACCTAGGGAATTGAATATAAAAACTCCCAAATCTAGTCACAAACTACTGAGCTTTTGAACTCATCCTCCTGGCCAAATCTCCAGACATCTCGAAACAAAGCTTACCCATAAAGGTATCATAAACCCTCCTGTAATTCTGAATCACATTGTCTGTGTGAAGCATAGGAAAATATTAAAAAACACACATGCCATCAATCCAAGGCTCGTGAATCATACCATCCCATATCCTACTATATGCTAGACAATACATCAGATAAGAAGACATGAAAAATCTACATCCAGTAAGCTTGGAACTATTCAGTTGTTCTCTCATAGAGTCTTCAATTAATTCAGCCCAATCCAACTTGTGTTTGCCCTCTAAAACAATTTCTACATAATAGAACAACTAGTCAGAAAACAAGGAAGCCTTAGTTGACCCTCTGACTTTATGTAACATTACCATAATATCACTAATGTATGGATGCACATGATTTATTCTTAGATTTTTGGGTAAGAGGGAACCTCCCCTTTGGGCATTTGATAACTAGTGCTTTGCTATTGCAGTTCGGTTTGCATCAGCATTTGGCTTAAATTTAAAAAGAGATTGGGCAGGAGAGAAAATAGAAAACATCCGCTCTTGGATTTGGAAAGCCAAAGTGAAAATTCCTCTGTTCACAGCCATTAATACCTCACCATTTCTTTTAAGAATTGATTCGGTTCACTGGTCATAATGTCTGATACACTCATGGAAAAGTTTAGGACATACCACTACAGGAGGGAAGCAAGCAGCCACACACAACCCACTACTTAAAATTTCCATAGAAGGAAAATTCTCCTCGACAGACGTAGTAAGTCTATCAGCTATTCCCTCAACATCATATCCCTCTAAATCTGTGTCTGTTACAATAGGATTTTCGTACACCAAACTAGACACACTCCCAAACAAATGAAATGTTGACTTCATTCTTGTAAGAACAGACTGAGAATTGCTACAGAAACTCCCGTAAAATTCACAAGCTCTTAAATTTAAAGGCTGGAGGAGTGACAGCCTGACTTACCTTAATCTCTAAGGAAAACTCTACAATCGGAGCTCCAAATACCCTTACCTCCACTCTTTGCGCATACAGACAATGACAATTTTTCAAAAAAAAATAAACGCTAAGAAGGGTTTTAATAAGAAACACCATGAATGAGTAATTAATTGCCCATAATTAAGGCAATAAAAGCTTGAAGCATGAAGTGACCATTCACAGATGCAATCATTTACTTCCACTTGCGCAAACTTTTATGCCGCACAAATTCCTCATTAATTCAACAGCTCAGACATGACTTAACCGCCGCCAATACCTTTCTTCATTTAAAGCTTTTTATGAGTGGGGTCCACAACTAAAAAGATGGCAGTTGTCCTTTTCTTATGTCACGTGTCACTTTTAAAATCCTTGAACTCTCTTGAACACTCTTGAACTAAGTTCAAGGCTGTTCATGTGTGTTCACCACTGTTCAAGTTTGTTCCTTTATATCCTGCCTTCATTCTCAAACTAGAAGTCTCATGCTTAACCATAAATTCCCATCTTTGATTAACCAAGAGTTTTGAAGCTTGCAATCATGAAACACCTCTTTTAGCAAAAATGCTATTCACCTGCTACCGCTTCATAAAAATATGAACAAGCTTGAACACTCTTGAACACTCTTGAACCGAGTTCAAGGTTTTTCAAGGCTGTTCAAACATGTTCAAACCTATTCAAAAGACACGTTAGCAAAATATTTTTCTTTTTTTACAAGTATAGGTGAAACACGGGGGAGATCCTTTCACTGAGGTTTTAAACATGAGGGCTTAGGCATCATTGATATTCACAAAAATAACAAGGCAACTCTAAAAATTGAACAAAAGGACAAAGATCAAGATTTGGACTAACAGCACGCAAGGCTCTCCCCTGCTGTGCCAAAGTGGAAGTTGTGGAACAAGGTATGAACATCAATTATTATGCTCTGGTATACATGTATGGAAAATTTGGAAGAATAGATAGGGCATGTGAATTGTTTTGACACAGTGTCTCCACAAAATGTGATCTCATTGAATGCAGCGATTGCACGATATGTGCAAACTGGGTTTTTTGAATAGGATTAAAAAACTTTCTCAGTTAGAATTCCTATTTTTATTTCTTTTCCATACATCATATTTACTCTATAGCAATTGAAACATTGTAGAACGATATGCATATGCTGGAGCAGAGACACAAAACAAAATTTTTAAAACACTATTATATTCCATTTTTGTTTTCCATTTTCAGTCCCTAGTGTTTGGTTATCAAACAACATTTGTACAATTCTACATTATCTAATTTATTTAGGTATACACATTGCTTTTATAGTTAGCCAATTTTTTTGTCTACATGTTGCCTTTACAATTGTCGGTCATTTTGGGTGGGGGATGGAGTAATTTGTGCATTATGAGAGAATGGTGAATCAACTTTTATAGAATGCTATGTACTTATTTTATTAAATTTAAAATGAGTAAATATTAGTTTTTGGTTGAAATAATAAATTTAAAATGAGTAAATATTAGTTTTTGGTTGAAATTATGAATGATTATTTTTCAATTGACAATTGAAATAAATTTTAGTAATTCATTTTATTTTCATGAAAAAAGTAAAAATAGAAATGAAATGAAGAATTATTCTTATAAAAGTTTCAGAGATAGAGGAGAGGAGAATAAAAAATATTAATTAAGAAGAAGTAGTTAATTACAAGAAGCACAAAAAAGAAAAGATAAACAAAGATAGGATAAAAATATGAAAAGAGAAAGGACCAGAAAAATAAAACAATAAAAATATAATAAAAAAGGGAAGAACAAGTAGACAAATGAAAAAAGAGAAAGAATAATGTAAAATAATGGAAAAATGAAAGAAATAAAACTAAGAAGGAGAGATATTTTAACTTCAATAAAGATATATTATTTAAGTAGAATAATTTTTTTTTAAAAGCATGGATATCTTTGCTTACTTCATACATGTATGTGTGTGAGAGAAATAAAATAGTACTATCAACTATTATTTTATGTTCAATAATTTATGTCATACTAATTAGTTGATTATTTTTGAGTTAATTCTTATTAAACATAAATTCAATTGAAAATTTCATAAATATTATAAAGGTTCAATAATATTTAGGGTTAAATTAAAATGTACAAGTTAATTATTTGGTTTAGGGTTAGGGCTCAATTAGTATAAGGGTTCAATAATATTTAGCATTATATTTATGGTTAGGGTTCAGTTAGGAATATGGTTAGTGTTAAATTTAATAGTAGTTAATATATACTTATGGTTAAGTTTAGGCTTCATATAATTAGAGTTCAATTATATTTAGGGCTAAGGTTGAATTTGTTTTAGGGTTAGGGTTCAATTATGTTTAAAATTTGCATTCAATTTGGTCTAAGGTCTGTGTTTATTTTATTTTAGTGTTATAGGTAGATCTCAATTTGATTTTGGGTATAATTAGGTTTACGACACTTCAATTAGGTTTATAGTCAACATTTAATTTGGTTTTCTATTAGGGTTCAATTTTGTTTATTGTTAGGGATTATTTTATTTTAACTTGTTAGGGGTAGAAGTAAATTTGGTTGGGGTTAGGGTTTAATTGGTTTACTATTAGGTTTATGGAATTGTTTTGTTTACAAGTAGGGTTAGGGTTGTATTTCATTTAGGCTTAGGGTTGCATTTCATTTCACTTTACAACAACGAGGTTTTAATTGATACGTATAATAATTCTCTTCAATCAAAAACTCATAAAACCAAGTCTTATCTTCTTTAATAATACCATTTCCATAAATAAACTATAACCATCTGATTTAAATAAGAAACCAAAATGCTATGTCATTTGTGAACAATCAAATGATTACCAGTACAAAAATCTTGATTTTTAATTGACAACTAGGAAATAGAATATTCCCTTTGGAGAATAAGATTTATAGCAATAGTACTGAGCTAATCTAATCATGCAAACAAAAAATCAATAAAAAAGAAGTTATTTAAATAAGAAATTCTACTACCAAATAATGCTATAGTGTAGCATGAGAAAATTTTGAATGAAAGTACAAATTCAAAACTTGTAAATATAGCCAATAATTAGCTAATGAAATTGCTAATGTGTATAGAAAAAATATAAATTTCCAACCAATAAACAATGGTAACTAAGAAATAATATATAGCTTAAGATAAATAATTAAACTTTGAATATTTTGTAAAACAATGAAGACATTGATAATCCTATGAACGACACTAAAATATCACACAAAATTTCCAATAATGTGATTAATCTTAAGAGTTAATTAACTCTTAAAATTTTGTGTTATTTTTGTTCAATTGACAAAATCTTTAATAAAATGAATTTATCTTAGATTTTTTTGAATTGGATATTTTCCAAGGTGACATATATGATATCGAGATAGTTCCCATTGAGTAAAGCCTATTCAAACATAAATTAAAATAGAAAAACTATATTTTTATTTTAGTAGCATGATTTCTTAAGTGAAGAGGATAATGAAGTGAATGACACTCTAGAAATGGTGCAAGCTGCAAAAAATACCAAAGGTGGTATTGTTACACCTTTATGATTAAAATTAAACATCCATTAAACATGTTATTTCTCCAAAAAATAATTGGATGTTATTTTAACTGAATGCAACACATAATTCAACTCTACTTAAATGAACAATCAAATAAATTCTTGTAAATTTCAACATCAAGACAAAGAAGAATTTGCAAAAAAAAAATGACTATAACTTACTAGCTCTAAGACTTAAATAAAACAAAAGTAAAGATCTCTTTATCATATATGATTCAAATTAGCTGTAAATAATATTTGTTGGTTTGAAGTTAATCATGTAGATGTGTCATTCATTAAATGTAAAGTAGATACACCCCCTTTCTAGTTGAGGATTATAATGTTTGACAACAATATACACAATTATCTAGTGGATTGAGGTGTATCAAGCAACATTATGCCTTACTTATTTTGTGAAAAAATTGGATTTACACTAATGAAGTAAAAATAAGGTGGTTCAATTGGATAAGATTGATTTAAATGTGATAGGTGAATTAAATTATTACATACATGACCTGTATCAAATCCAATGATGTCGTAATACATAAATATGCAAGTGGTTTCTACCCTTTCTCATATGGGATGTTGCCAAATAGAGGCTAGTAAAATAAAAATTAAGAGGTACAAAGCTACAATTTCTCACATATATGGCTCGCATGGTTTTAATTTTTGAAACAAAGAAGAGTCAAAAGAATGCAAACATCAAGGAATATCATCACTAAGTTCAACCACACTAATGAAATGGTTTATGCTAGACATGATCCTGGAGTTTATTCTATCAAGGTAGTCAAAAAGAGGAAATGGCTAGATTTGATTAAAAGATTATATAAAGATTAGTCAACGAGTGTATGTGGACATTAATGTTTCATGGCTCTAAGTCTAATAAAGGATGTAGTGTTACAGTAGTTAGTGAATCCTAATAAAAAAATATTCTTGGCTTTATATAGGCTATAATTTAATTGTGCACCTAACATGACTAGGTATCAATCATTAAGTCAACGAATCTTCCTTACAATAATTTATAGATAATACGAAATATATCCAAATTTTTAAAGATTACAAGGACATGCTACATGCTATTATTTTTTAAAATATTGTTAAATTTTAAATCATTGACAAATAAAATAGAAATAGTATAAAATTTTATACGGTATCAAACCTAAAACTAATAATACTAAAAAAAGGATGAATTTTTTTTATATTTGCTATCAATATCTTAAATTTGATTGAAGTAAACCCAAGGAATAACTTGACATATATGATCTAGGAAATATTGGTGAGTAGGAAATGCTTACATGTAGTAAAACAAAGAGACGCTGGGATGACGAATGAACCTATACATATTTTAAATGGCACAACCTAGTGTTATGACAATTTGAAAACATTTGGTATCTGATTATCACTAACAATACTAACAATGTTATGTTAAAGCTAGGTGTTGAGAATTTTAGTTAAAGACAAAGGCCATTGATTCTATTATTAAAGCCACTTATATTTAAATAAATTTAAATTAAATTTTTATTATAGTATTTTCCTAGTAACGCTCTACATGATACTAATTTGATTCTAGTCTAGAAGAATGGTGATATACTTGTGTGTACATTGATACATGGCAATAGCACTTAAGATTTAAAGATTGGAAAACAAAGAGAGAAAAGAAATCGTTGAAAGGATATTTTTTATAAAAGAAATACAATTTAAAAAATAATTAGATAATATATAATTGTACAAATGTTTGTTTGATAAACGAACACCAGGAACCCACAGTGGAAAACAAAAATGGAATATATTAGTGTTTTTAATATTTTGAGTCAGGTCTCCACTCTTGGATATGTATATCATTTTGTAATGTTTCAATTGCTACAAAGTAAATCTGATGTATGGAAAAGAAATAAAAATACGAATTCAATAGAAAAAAAAATTTAATCCTATTTAACAAACCGAGTTTGTGCATATCCTGCAATCACTGCATTAATTGAGATCACATTTTGTGGAGGCACTCTGTCAAAACAGTTCACATGCCCTGTCTATGCTTCCAAATTTTACATACAAGTATACCAGAGTGTAACCATGGATATTCATACCCTATTCCACAGCTCCCACCTTGGCACATCTCAGGAGAGCCATGTGCGTGCAAATAAAAATTGTTTACAGAGCATATGAAGAAATTACAAACGGGATATTGTAGTTTGAAAAAAAAATAACTTTGTGTGGGATAACAAGCAAATAGTAACAATAATCACTTACGTAAAACAAATAAGTTATGGGGCCCACATTAGCCACCTAAGCGTGGTCAGTGCTTAGTGTGTGCTGTTTAGGCCAACCCTGGACGGAGGGCCAAGATGGAGGGCTAGGCCAAACAATGGCCAACAAGGGTTGCACTTGGATCATGTGTTGTAAGAGGGCAATGTCTATACAACACCCAAATTTGCACCCATAATGAATGATGGTCATGATGGAATGCACAGGTGGATAGTTGTAGTTCAAGTAAATTGAATGATTTTATTCTCGATGCATAGCTGGTTGTATAGGAGAACTCGGTGAAATTTAATATTTTAATGAAATGAAATTTTTTGATTATTTGTAAAATAAAATTCTATTTAGTTTTTTATTTAAATAAAATAAACATTAAAATAGCATAATAAAATAAAATAAACATTAAAATAGTATAAAATATAAGATCTAAAGATTAAAATATTATGAAAATTGTAATATTTAGAATAATATATATTTTCTATATCATTATAAATTATATTTAATGTATATATATTATAATTTAAAATTTAAATTTAAATTTGAATTAAAAAATAATATTAATTTTGTTTAATTTTGTTTCATATAAATTTAATTTTAATATTATTATATGTGACATATTTAATCAGTTATAATATATATAATATAATTTGTAATATTAAATATAAAGCTATGGATAATATAAAATAGATATTAATAATATTTTAAAATTTTAATAGAATTACATATAATATGATTTAATATTGTACATATTTATATTTTATTAATTATAGATTTATTTCTATTATAAAATTAATTTCATAAATTGTTAATAATATACAGTGATGTATAACATAAATTATTAATGGGAGCTTACAAAGTCCCCGGACCAGACGGATTTCCTCCGGCATTTTTCAGGAATATTGGGAAATTGTGGGGATTGATGTTACCAGGGCTGCCAGAGACTTCTTTAGGACTAGGCGCCTTCTCAGACAACATTATCAAACCTACATTGTGCTTGTCCCTAAGCATGACAATCCTACTTCTATGTTGGATTTCAGACCCATTAGCCTCTGCAATACCTTCTACAAGATCCTTACCAAGATCTTGATTGGCAGAATTAAGCCTCTTCTAGGCAAGATTATCTGCACTACTCATAAAGGTTTTTTGCCAGGTAGACAGATCCTAGATGCGGCCATTTCCACCCATGAAATTATTCATTCTATGGACAGAAGCAAAGTCCCAGGTATGGCCTTTAAACTAGATATCTCTAAAGCTTATGACAAAGTTAACTGGTCTTTTCTGCTTAAAATTCTTGCTAAAATGGGCTTTAATGAGAAGGTTATCTAGATTATACAAGAATGTACTCAAACTGTTAGCTTCTCTATTCTTGTCAATGGCTCCCCTGGTGGCTATTTTATTTTGGAGAAGGGTCTTAGACAGGGAGACCCTCTCTCCCCCTACCTCTTTATTATGGTGGCTGATGTGCTTAGTAGGAACCTATGTATGTTGTCCTCTATGGGAAGAATAAAAGGCATCAAACCTACTTCTACCCTTCCTCAGGTGGTGTTAGAACAGTTTGTGGATGACACTTTCCTCTTTGGGTATTCTTCAGTGATTGAGGCCAGACAATGGAAAAAAATCCTTGAAAGTTATGCATGGGCTTCTGGACAGTGTATTAACTATCAAAAGAGCCGGCTGTTCTTCTTCAAGACCCCCATGGACTTACAAAATAAGGTGCTTCAAATTTTGGGTTGTCTGGCAGCTTCGCTCCCTTCTACCTACCTTGGCCTCCCCCTCACAGTCAAAGAGGTGTCCCAAGATTTCTGGAATTCCATCCTTGAAAGAACCCAGAGGAAACTTGCTGGTTGGAAGGGGAAGTTTTTAAGCAATGCTGGCAAACTTCAGCTGGTGGCCTCCACTCTCTAAGGGATCCCTGTTTACTTCCTATCCCTCTTTAAAATCAGAAGCAACATAGCCGATAAACTTGAAAGGATTCAAAGAACCTTTCTGTGGGCGGGGACTAAAGAAAAGAGGAGGATTTCTCTTGTCAATTGTGACACTCTCTGCCTCCCAAAAAGAATGGGTGGCCTGGGTCTAAGAAAAATAGGTCTAATGAATAAGGCCCTTACTATGAAGGTGGCATGGAAGCCCATAGAGGGAAAAGAAGACTGGTGCAGATTAATGGAAGCTAAGTACCTCCAAGGACATCCCTACGGGAGGATGTTCCACAATAGTGACCTCCCTAGTGGATCCAAACTCTGGATGAACATATGTAAATGTAAGACCCTTCTGTCTAAAGGAGCTTTTTGGCAAATTGGAAATGGGAGATCCATTAGATTTTGGAATGACCACTGGATCATGAATCAACCTAACTTGGGCCATAGATTCAAACCCCTTATGGACTATCTCAGACCGAGCCTGGGTAATAGAGTCTCCAGCTACATCAATGGTAGAGATTGGATGGATATACCTAATCGGTTAAGGGACAGACCAGACCTGCAGCACTTGTCCAAGGATCTCATGGAAAACTAGACTACTATCATAATTTTGGGACATGGTGACTCTATTATCTAGGCCCCCACCCAGGCTGGTATTTTCTCTATTAAATCTGCTTACAATCTGCTTCTAAAGGAGGAGAGTAACCCAGGGGACTGGAAGAAGGTGTGGATCCCTCAGCTCATGCCAAAAATAAATTTTTCCTGGTGGACTCTAATGCACGGTAAGGTCCTAACCCAAGATAATCTCATAAAGAGAGGCTTCTCCATGGCAAACAGATGTCTCCTATGTAAGAAGGAGGAAGAAACGGTAAACCACCTTTTCATCCACTGTGACTATGCCACCAGCATTTGGCAAGGGATTATCAGAAAATTGGGTATCTTGTGGGCCCTGGGCAGAGAAGTGCATCAATTTAAAAACTTGAGATCCCCTTCCAATCACCCCCTACTCCAACTCCTCTGGCGTATGCTTCCCCCTCACATATGCTGGACCATTTGGAAGGAAAGTAACAATAGGATTTTCAAAGAGAATAGTAACCAGCCTGAGACATGTCTCCATATTGAAACTAAGCTCCTGTGTGAGAATGCCAGGATGGCTAAATGGAAGCTCCCCTCCTATCCTCCTGCTACTTGGGAAGTTAGAATTGCTGACAGCTAGAACCTCCTAGATGGGTTCTCCAGGTTTGACAATGCGAAAAGGATAGCTAGAAATGCTACCAGATGGATTGCCCCTCCCAGAGGATGGACAAAATTAAACTTTTATGGGGCAGTGAATAATCTTGGTCATGGAGGGGGCAGTGTGCTGAGAGATCACAATGGCACTTGCCTGCTGGCTTATGCTAGGCCTATCAATAACTACACTGTCACCCAAGAAAAAGGAACGACCCTTCTCTGGGGGATTAAATTCATGAAACAAATGAATCTCAGACAGCTGGAAATCAAGGGGGATTCCAAAGTGGTTGTTGAGGCCATCAATAGTAGTGCTAGTGTAGGATGGCATGCTAGACCTATCATTATGGAGATCTGCAAGCTTCTCAACAGCTTCTAGCGCACGACTATAGGTCACACATATAGAGAGGGGAATTCAGTTGCTAACTCAATGGCAGCAATAGGCCTAAAACAAATCAAACTCAATAGTTGGAGGGTAATTAGTGACTTAGCTCCGGTGACTCAACAACTCATCGTGGGAGAAATGAATATTACTGTTTAAATGTGCTAGGCTGTCATATTCATTATGAATCCTTACTCGATCATGTGCTGGTGTGTTCGGGTGATTTTCATGATTATGAAAAGGAGAACTCAAATTCCCATAAAGAATTATCATTACCTTTTGAACGTGTAGAGTAAGAGCTTTCCGAATCAAAGAGTTTTTTTGGCTATCCTTGGTATTATTGCTATTATTGCTATTAATGGCACCTGGAGATCTATTAGATCTAGTGGTAAGGAGCCCATTTTCCAAAATTTTCAAGACCAAAATTTTATGTATAATCTTTCCTCGGAAAGGCTTTACAAAAACAAGTGGTTTTTTATGGCCTACAAAAATGCTCGGCTCTTAGATTTCAAAGATATTCTGGCGTAGGAGGAGCAGACCCTTGAAATGGGAGGCAATACTCTCTGCATTGAGCGTAATAACATCACCAAGGATTTCACTTCTAATGCGTTGGTGACTCATTACTGCAAAGAAATTGGCATATAGGGTTTCATGGAAAGAATGAAAGGTGGGCATGACGAGAAAATCTCCAAACAATTTGTCTCTTCCTGGAACAACAGGAGTGTCTCGGTTGGGGGCATCCACTTCCATCTAAATGAAGAGGTCATAGCCAAGGCGACGGGGCTCCCTATGGTGGGGAGGAAATACAAAAATACTAGTCGGACTGCCGACCCTACCAGCCTCAAATAGTTTTTCAAGGACAGTGAGCTATCGGTGAGAAAATAAGGGGGATTCAATAGGGAGGAGCTGCCAGACTTCTAGCCAAAAATTTGTCTCGTTGTGATGAAGTACTTCACGCTGGAAGGTAAGTTCACTATGTTTTACAACTACCACTTACCGTTCCTGAATCATATTAGGAACAAGGATTTAATTTCCATACCTTTCTATCTTCTGCACTCCATAGAGAGTAATCTCCTTGATATTAAAGGCAACCCTGGTAGAGCTATCCTCCATTAGGGCCTCCTCCTCTACCTCTACCAGTTTCACAAATCTATCTACCCAGCACCCTAACCCCCTCTGATTATCCAGATGATGCCCCAGGAGGAGCCCCTAGCCAAAATTGAAAAGACCGCCCATTCCTCCTCCCAGTCCATTAATATCACCTAGGAGCCTGTGCTGGCTAATAAAAAGGGTACTACCCACAAAAAAAGTGTTAAAGCCCCTCTCAGTAGGAAGGAGGGTCAGGAGGAGTCGTATGTCTCTGAGTCTAAGGAGTACAAAGAGGGGAAAGAGTCTGATAGCACTCCTGAGACTGATTATAGGCTCAAAAAATGAAAAATGGAGAGCCAGGTTAATCTGGAGGTGGACATAAGTGGCTCAAGTCACCAGAGGTCAAATAGAATTTCCAAGGAACATTGTAAAATGAGGATGATGGAAACGGTCTCTAAAGAGCTTTCCCTATCTGAAAATGACTTCCACTCCACTAAGTCCAAGAATGGTTCCTCAGATGGCTATATCAGTCCCCCTAGGACTGGTAACACTCCTCTTCCCAACCTCCAGCAAACCATGGAAACCCCCAATAACCCTACCCCAACCCAGAGTCCTCCTCAGGATCCTCAGGATAAGCCCCATACCACAGTTGTGGAGGACAAAAACAAATTTACAGGCACCCTCAAAAGGAGGTTCTCAAATTTGGACAAGGATATTGTGGAGATTAAGAAGAATATGTAGGACTTGATGAACCATTGCATGAGGACCAAAAAAATTTCCCTAAAGGTCATGCATGCTTCGGCTACGACCCTCTGTAATGTGTAGGAAAAGCTAGTGGGCGGCAGGCTGGAAGCGGATGAGGACAACAAAGATTTGTTCCTATTTCTGCAAGAGGAATGGGCTAGGACCCTATTGTCTAAATAGTTGGGTGGGAAGAACTAATCTCTAGTGTCCATGTGTTGGTTAATTTTGGCTGGGCTTGGCCCTCGGATCCCCTATTTTGCGGTTCGGGATAATGTTAGTTTTTATATATCTTTGTGTAGCCCTGCGTGGCTTATAACTGATACTTTTTATGCTACTATTCGTCTTAAGTACTCTGGTTTAGTCATGTGGATTAGTACTGTGATTTATGTTTTTGATAGGGGTAAAGTTAGATTTGGTGATTATGTTGTTAAAATGTTATACTTGCTTTGACTAGTTCCATTAATATGTTGTTAATGTGCTACTAGTCCTTTGTTCCACGTGTCAGCACCCTCTTGCTGCTTTATCTATCAAAAACATAAATTTAATTATATAATTATCAAATATTAAATCATTACCTTGTTATGTAATTATATAAAATTAATTTAGAAAGACAATATCTTTTGAATATAATGTATTTTTAGTACTCTTTTAAAATAAAACTAATTGGATCTTATGTTAGAAGTAGGGGAGAATTAAGAAAAAAGTAGTACGATTGCAACTAAAGAAGAAATAATTTGAAAACTTAATATTTAGTTGGATTAGGCTTCATTACTATAAGAAATATTATTCAAATAATTCTTAACAAAATATGATATGACATTAAGTGACGAGAAATGAACAATTTAAAATTCAATTAAAACTTTAATCAATTTAGCATTTGAGTATATCAATTGCAGGATTCCTCTTCTAGATCCACCCACATATTAACCTCCAAGTTATATTCCTGAAATGTGTGGCATTCCTTTAATTATATTTGATATTTTTATATTATAATAATTTAAACACACATTGAGTTAAAATCTAATATACATAATTATCCATTATTAGACAAGGTTACACTACTATATATATTGAGAAGTAAAAGTTTGTTTATGGAAAAATCTCCTCATCAATTTATCTATTTTTATACATGTTTTTGGGGAAAAAAATAGTTGTATCACAAAATTCCATTACAATTGCTTTATATTTTTATACATTGTATGTACCCAATTCTTTAAATATCTCAAATTTTTTGTTCAATTCATATTTTTACTACTAAACTTCTATTTTTCCATTTCATAATTAAATATTTATTTCCAAATATTACAAACTTTGAAATTTTAGTTATCAAAAACTAAATTTTGAACCAATAATAATAATGTTTATTGTTGATAAATTTTACTAACAAAATTGTAATACATAAAGTATTAGTTATTTTATCCTATAATACAGCTATATACTAAAACCTTCCCATCCCAGTTTCCTCACTTTTTATTAGAGCGTTTATCAGAAATAAAATGCTGCTAACTTTTTACTCAATCCTTCTTCAATCACTAAATAAAGAAACATTTGAAATTAACAAGTCATAAGGTTAAACTTATGTTGTTAATTCCATCCTCTAGCCAGATTCTTTTTTGTGGTAATCTAGTGGAGCTCAAGAATGAACGCAGGTACAGGACAACTCAATCTTCCTTTCATTAAAATAAAAACCCAAATTTGTCTTCCCTCCCATTACAATAAAAGCTCAATAATGCACATTTGTCAGTCTAAATGTTTCTTCTCTTTAAAATAGTTAATAAATCTTGCAGTTCCCTCACCCAAAGATCTAATAATTTACACAAATATAGAAGATAACAGCAAATATGATTAAATTTATTATCAATATGACATTTATTAAAATACTCCTTTTGAAATAGAGTGTTTTTTATCGCAAATCAATCCAAAATAAATTACTACCAAAACTATGTTAAATGCGAAATGCGCAACTTAATATTGGCTTGCATTGCCCTAATGGTTTTATAGAATTTTAATAGATAATTGTATGCATCAAATATGCAAATTTATTAACTGGTGATGAATTAGAAATGCTTCCAAGAATTAAGTTACAACTCATTTCCATTGAACTAGAAGGATTCATGCACAATGTGTTTCAGAACGGAGTTGTATCTCATTTCCTCGAACCCTGCAATTTTTTTATAAAAAAACAACAACCTGAATATTGCAATTGTAAAAAATAAAAACAGCGAGAATATTGCATTTTAAAAATAGAAATCCCTATAATTGCAATTTATGGAAGTCAACATAAATCATAAATTCTGCAGCGTCCAACTCTAGTTAACTCAAATCTCAATGGCTAGACTAGAGGTGTTTATATGTCGCGTTGTCGATGATGCATGATGAAGGATGATGGGCCGATGGATGATGCACACATTTTTGGGTGTTGTATATCCTTTTCGATGTGAGAGAAGCCAGGGTGTACCATCTATACAATATTCATCAAGCCCTACCGCACTCCTTTAGATCCGTATAGGAATCCTCAGACTTAGGGCGCCCTGGGTCGAGCTGCACATGTAGGCCAATATGGAAATAAAAATAGAGATTTATGGGCACAAAGAGTGCTTGAGGGTCATGGAACTATGAGTAAAGTGTGAATGTTACAACAATTATCAATTGAACATAGAACAGTTATCGATATTGGTAAACATAAGAGTAAGAAGTTTGAGATTGATAGGGCTAAAGTATGAATTATCTGAGGTACTGATTCAACTCCCTTATCTAAATATTTCCAACAATTGGTATTAGAGCTTATTGGTTCTCTAGTAGAAAATTTTAATAGCTTGGAGTAGATCTCGGATAATGGAAAGTTATAGTTATCAAAAAGACTTAGAGGAAGCTCTAGAAGATGCTAGTGAATAGATATATGACCTGAAAGACAAGCTTAGGGCATCATTTACAAAGAGGACGGAACTAACTGAAAAATGAATATGAGCCTTGATGACCTTGAAAATTTATCAGAAGGAAGTACCAATTCTGAGGAAGCAGATGTTGCTATTACTGATCTATTGAAAAATAACAATGAATTACTTGAAGAAGTTAACTAGATGAAGGAAGAACATGAAAGTCAAGCCTTGAGGATGACATAAATATTGGAGAGAATGAGATTTTCTGAGAGTGTTAAAGGAATTCTAGAAATAGAAAAGAGAGATTCTAAAGAAATAATTATTGTAAAAGACATATTACTAAGAAGACAAAAAAGTGAGATTCATACACAGATATAACTATTATAAAGTACTGGTAAGAAGAATTTACAACAACAAACATAAAATCAAAGACTGAAGCAAGAGAATGATGACTTGAAGAACAATCTAAAAGTTGAAAAATAAACCAATGCAAGACTCAAAAGATTTAGACAAAGAATGCAGAGGATTGATGAACATCTGAAAAATCAAAGAAACCCTGGTGACACAACCAGATTGGGACATATCGACAGCATCACTATGGAAATTGGAGAATCATCAAAATATGGAGAAACAAGTGATATATAAAGTAAGAAACCCTACAAGCCTACTTGTTACAATGATGGAAAATATGGTCAAACAACAAAATATTATCGAAGTAAACATGTAAATTCTACTGAGAACACATATTTTAATGATTATTACTATAACTACAACAAATTTGTACATAGAGCATATGAAGGCAAATCTGAAACTATAACTAGATCATCTGAGAGAAAATTCTATGGATATTGTTATAAATGTAATCACTATGGACATAAAGTTGAAGAGTAATGAACCTAAACACTGACAATGAGGAAAATGGTACACTATCAGGGAACAGAAGCAAACAACTCACTTACGTGTTTTAAATGTCAAAAATCAGGACATACAACATCAAACTACTGAAAAGGAGACAATGGAGAAAGAACTGAGCCTTGGAGACCATTTGCACTACCACATGCTTCATTTTCTCAACATTTAATCATGCCGCCTATAATTGTAGATATCGGTTCGCTACCGAAAATGATAGAAATAACAAAGAAAAAATTGTAAATCAAGAACATGTCAGAGAGGAAATGAAGAAGACTTGGGTAAAGAAGGAAGCTGAGGAAACATCACTGGAAGCCCCTATGAAGAATGACGTAGGGAATTCAACTATCAACTAAGCAAGTAAGTAATTGCTTAGGGACTCTGAAACTTTATTAGAATTATCATTCAATCCCTTAGAATAAGTATGAGCCAGAACACTCAAATAGCATATATAGATACAACAAGTAATTAGGAAATCTGAAAATATTAGTACGAGGTTATTATCGGTGAATTTGTGTTACTATTAGTACAAAAGGTACACAGTTGGCCTATAATTAAAGTTTTTAGTAAAAAGGGAACGTCTGACACCTTGCCTATATATAACGATATCTATCTTATGAAAGATATAAATGGGCCTAAGCGAACATTGCCAATACATCTTACAAAGAAGATCTATTAGCAGAGTTGATTGAAATGGAAACCCTAGATGATCAAATATCTCAAGATTAGCTATTATGGATGAGAAGATTGAGTTAATCTACGGATCACAAGAGGATGAACCTGAATATCAATGGACATCACTAAAAGCAACATAAATGAATAAAGAAGGAGCACTATCTTGGTTAGTGAGTAGAGTTATAATAACAGAAGACATCGAAGATTATATTCAATGCAATCTCAGTGAGATAAGAGATGAAGAGATAAGTACAACCTACAAATAATTATATAAAGAGGATAAAATTCTAAATGAAGAATATGGACATCTAGAAACAAAAAGTATGATACATATCGTACATATACCAAAGAATTTTGATGTTGAATGGATTAAATACATATTGAGTATAATACATGGAGACTACATATGGTTGGAAGGAGGTAGACAAGTTGAGATCACTAAGAAAATCATCTTCACAGTAGCTGGATTATCGAATACTAGAAATAAATGTGTAAAGGAACTGGATTTTGGAATAGAAATTGAAGGAATACTAAATATAAGCAAGATCAAAATACCTTTACTACAAGTGAAATTGTGGATAAGAAAATGAAATTTGTATCATTGGTTGCATATCTGGAGGAGCATTACAAGTTGTATACGAAATTGTTACTGAAGGAAACAAGTTTGATCTAGCAAAAATGATGAGAAATCAACTGATGATGAATCTGAGGAAAATCAAGAAACAACAATTGAATTTTGGAGCGTTATTGGTGTGTATATTTTTATATGTATAAAGCTATTTCCCAGGCATTGGTAAACTATATTGTATAGCAGGAAAATTAGTTATAAATCAGATTAATAGGTATATTGAATAATTGGGATGAAGTGCATTGGTGATTCATTACTGCAAAGAAACCGACATATGGGGTTTCATGGAAAGAATGAAAGGTGGGCATGACGAGAGAATCTCCAAACAATTTGTCTCTTCCTGGAACAACAAGAGTGTCTCGGTTGGGGGCATCCACTTCCAGCTGAATGAAGAGGTCATAGCTAAGGCGATTGGGCTCTCTATGGTGGGGAGGAAATACAAAAAGACCAGTCAGACTCCTGACCCTACTAGCCTCAAATAGTTTTTCAAGGAAGGTGAGCTGCTGGTGAGAAAACAAGGGGGATTCAATAGGGAGGAGCTGCCGGACTTCTGGCAAAAAATTTTCCTCATTGTGATGAATTATTTCACACTGGAAGGTAAGTTCACTGTGTTTTACAACTACCACTTACCGTTCCTAAATCATATTGGAAACAAGGATTTAATTTCCATACCTTTCTATCTTCTGCACTCCATAGAGAGTAATATCCTTGATATTAAAGGAAACCCTGATAAACCTATCCTCCATCAAGGCCTCCTTCTCTACATCTATCATTTCCACAAAGCTATCTGCTCGGCACCCCAACCCCCCCTGATTATCCAAATGATGACCCAGGAGGAGCCACTGGCCAAAATTGAAAATCCCACCCATTCCTCCTCCCAGTCCATCCGTGTCACCCAAGAGCCTGAGCTGGCTAATAAAAAGGGGACAACCCACAAAAAAAGTGTTAAAAACCCTCTCAGTAGGAAGGAGGGTCAGAAGGAGTCTTATGTCTTTGAGGCTGTGGAGTACAAAGATAGGCAAGAGGCTGACAACACTCCTAAGACTGATTCTAGGCCCAAAAAATGAAGAATGATGGAGAGCCAAGGTAATCTAGAGGTGGACTTAAGTGGCTCGGG
The DNA here is from genome assembly GCA_018584345.1 of Thuja plicata. NCBI lineage: Eukaryota > Viridiplantae > Streptophyta > Pinopsida > Cupressales > Cupressaceae > Thuja > Thuja plicata. The sequence continues at coordinate 1,318,149 of MU225477.1, read as the reverse complement.
TCACCAGAGGTCAAATAGAATTGCCAAGGAACAGTGTAAAACTAGGTTGATGGAAACAGCCTCTAAAGAGCTTTACCTATCTGAAAAAGAATCCCACTCTACTGAGTCCAAGAAAGGTTCCTCAGATGGCAATATGAGTCCCCCTAGGACTGGTAACACTCCTCTGCCCAACCTCCAGCGAACCATGGAAACCCCAATAAACCTTCCCTACCCCTGAGTCCTCCTCAAGATCCCCAAGATAAGCCCCATACCGCGGCCCTGGAGGACAAAAACAAATTTAAAGGCACCCTCAAAAGGAGGTTCTCAAATTTGGACAAGGATATTGCGGAGATTAAGAAGAATATGCAAGATCTGATGAACCATTGCATGAGGACCAACAAATTTTCCCTGAAGGTCATGCATGCTTCGGCTACGACCCTCTGTCATGTGTAGGAAAAACTGGTAGGCGACAGGCTGGAAGTGGACGAGGACAACAAAGATTTGTTCATGTTTTTGCAAGAGGAGTGGGCTAGGACCCTGTTGTCTAAATAGCTGGGTGGGAAGAACTAATCTCTGGTGTCCATGTGTTGGTTAATTTTGGTTGGGTTTTTCCCTCGGATCCCCTGTGTTACGGTTTGGGTTAATGTTAGTTTTTATATTTTGTTGTGTAGCCCTGCGTGGCTTATAACTGATACTTTACATGCTACTGTTCATTTTAAGTTCTCTGGTTTAATCTTGTTGATTAGTGTTGTGGTTTATGTTTTTGATAGGGGCAAAGTTAAATTTGGTGATTATGTTGTTAAAATGTTCTATCTGCTTTGTCTAGTTCCATTAATGTGTTGTTAATGCGCTACTATTCCTTTGTTCCATGGGCCAGCACCTTCTTGCTGCTTTTTCTATCAAAAACAATTGGGATGGAGTTACAATACAATAATGTGGAGCTATTTAAGAGAATTTCTAACTAAAATGTAAGGAATATATCATATACCACCTCACATTGTCAAGGAATGTGAGAAGGATATATGTTTCTAGTAGGAACACACACATGCATAATCAAAGCAGTAGAACCATGAACTTCATGGCTACAACCTACCGGATATGAGATAAATGAAAATGAATTGATCACAAGAATTGAGAAACTATTAAATAAACCTAAGGATAACAAAGCTAATCATTTTGGAACATATGAAGAAGTTTTCAGAAGGATCGTATTGGAAGAAAGGAACTCAAAAGAAGAAGAAATAAGTACAGTGAGAAAGTAGAAATTGACCATAATACATGAGACTTATTCTAAGATTAATCAAGCTAAACTAAAACAACCAAAGGAAAAAAGATCTAGAATAACTGAAGAAAGCAAAATATCGAGAATAGATAGAATGGTTAATGACATAGCAAAAGGAATAAGAGAACATGGAGCTATTGGTCATATACATGAAATTAAGTACATAACATGGACACTAGAAGAGAATAGAAATATAGAAGACATAATATTATTTCACTTTCACAAGTTAAAGAGATATCCAAATGAGTTAAGAATGAACATTCCACGGGAACTATTTCACAAAATCAATACGAGATGGAATGAAGTAGCAGAAGAAGGAAAGCTAAGTATAAAATGAAATTTGATTGTCACGAAGCCAGGAATAAGCATAGAAGAAATCGAGTTATTAATGGAAAAGTATGAAGACAAATTTCTTAGAAAGACCAAAATAGCCAATTTACTAGCAGGATTACAGAAAGAACTAGAAGAAGACAGTACAAAGATGGAACATGATTTTTACTATAGACAAAGAAGACATCCCGATAAGAGAAGAAGGGAAGAGAGATCAACCTATTGAAATACAAGATGAATATGATGATTATATAAATATAGAGGAAGATGAATATCTTGACAAAAATTTTACACCAGAACAAATAAATGAATATAGTAGAACTGAATAGGAAATACATACTACCGATTTAGCACCTTCTATAGGTGAGTTTTTTGAAAACAAGGAAGAACAAGTAGCAAGAGATTTACAAAGTATGAAAATTATAGCAACATCACAAGAGAAAAGAAACACAGATTCAAAAAGTGAAGAGATTGAAGACCTAGATGAAATACCTGAATTTGAAATTTTGAAGAAAGATCCAAATAAATTACACAAGGATAAGATATTATATGCAGAGAAATACAGAGAAAAGATAGCTATAGAGAAAATCTTAAGGGAGAAATGAAAGAATAAGATTCTAAGGAGAACAATAGAAACATTTTCAAGCCTACTACCATCAATAACTATTGATGAAAATGAATCAGTGATAGGATAGTTAAGAGCTTTGGTGGACACAATTAAAAGCAATCTAAATATCAAGGAAGAACTCAGAGGAAAGATACAACAAAGACCATCTACTGATAGAAGCATAACTCAAATGACATAAGTGATTGAATTATTATCAGAGAGACTGGAAAATATGAAGGAGATACTAACAACAACAACTAAGATCACAAAGAAACTACTTATATGTAATAATATATCAATTGAGGAATCATGTATGATAAATATATTTATGGATATGACCCAGAAATAAAAACATGCTACATCTGATTTGCTAAGCACATATGACAAGAATGAAAAATAGGACACTATCGACATAATGATAAATATGAAGAGCCTTATCACATCGCTCAATCATCTACAAGAGAAATGGAACACAATTTTGCAAAGAATACAAACAGAAGGAGAAGGAAATAGCTAAACACCACAACAATCACATTTTATATTTTTGATGCCTTTAGCATTGCTGTCAAAGGGGGAGAATAATGACTAGGGAGAATAAGTACTGAGGAGAATAATGGTTGGAGAGAATAAGGAGTGACAAGTAATGAGAAATACATAAGTTGAAGGGAGTACAGAAAAAGGGGGAGCAACACATGAAGACACATAAAATGACGAACAATAAGAAGCATGATGTTAGAAAGGTTTTGAAAGTTTTTTCCATAAATTCCAAAGGGGGAGATTGTTACTTGAAAAAATCTTCTACAGGATAAAAAATGATTTTGATAAGATTGTCATTACTAGCAACCAACACCAAAGATAAGAAACTACACATCAAGTATAAAGTTTATCGGCAAGAAGGTTATGAATATCAAACAAAATTATCGGAAAGCTTTATCGGCGAGAAGAAAAGAGAAGACTAGAATTCAGGATGACATTCTATTATCACTTTGGCCTATAAAAGAATTTCAAAAACCTAATTAGGGAAAAAAACATGACACCCAAATATCAGGGAAGATTAGGTCAAAACAATACTTTAAAAATGAGATCAGAAAGAGAAACAAATGTAGTATGATGGAGAAGATATAGTGAGGCAAAAATGCAATATCAATGAAGCAAAGTGAAGTGTAAATCAAAGAAGGAACATAGCATAATGAGATCTGACAAGCTTTAGGAGAAAGCATTCACAGGTCAAATTTCTTATTGATTTATTCCTAATAGTTTGACAACAAGATTGTGAAATCCCTTAATCGGGTAGTCTCTAACTGGACTGAGAAGTTCTATTCAGGAACTTATTGCAAATCCTTTAACAGGGTGAACACTGAATAAGTGGGATAAAATCCTTTAACTGGGTTACTTATAACAAGATATAAGACTCTAACAAGTCTCTAGGTAAATCCCATAGCTGGGTAAGCATTTAACAATACTTTTGTAAGCTCTTAACCAGGCACCTTATTATTGAGAGTGATAAGTTGTGGGTTCCATCCCCATAGCAATTTTTTCCTCTTGCCAAGGGTTTTCTACAATACCAAACTATTGTGTTGAGTATCTGAATGTTTATGTTTATGTTTATTAATTTTCAAAGCTATTGTTTATATGTTATCAGGTAATGTTACAGTAGTTATCGGTTGAAGATAGAACAATTATCAATATTGGTAAACATGAGAGTAAGAAAGTTGAGATTGATAGGGCTAAAGTGTGAATTATCTGAGGTACTGATTCACCCNCCCCCCCCCCCCCCCCACTTAGTATTTTACCTAAATATTTTGAACAAATGTATTCTAGGACCCCTTAGGGCCACCTACAACCCCTTGCGAGCCTTATTACCCATTATTATATCTTAGGAGTCCTAGGATATGTTAATATATGATAAGAGATCATAAGGGGTTATAATGGCTCATCGGATACATTAATGGATAATGGGGGTCATAAGGGATAACAAGGGATCAAAGGTGGCCCAAAAGGGTCCTAGGATACATTAATGTATGATAAGGGGACCTAATGGGTCCTAAGGGGTCCTACGATACATTAATGTATCCTTCGACCCCTCAGGACCCCTAATGACCCCTTACGACCCCTTATCATCCATTAATGTATCCTAGGAGTCCCATGATACATCCATAAATTGTAAGGGGATGTAAGAAGTCAAAATGGGCCATAAGGGGTCCTTGGGTAGATTAATGTATCCTACGACCCTTTAGTACCACTTCTGACCCATTATGACCCCTTACTACATACATTAATGTTTTTTGAGGGCTTTTAAGTGGTCATAAGGGGTCCTGAGGGATCCTAGAATGCATTAATGAGTCATAGGAACCCTTATGACCCCTTAGGACCCATCAACATATATTAATGTATCCCAGGACTCCTACGATACATTTATGGTTAATGGGGGTCGTAAGGAGCTATAAAAGGTCTTAAGGGGTTGTAAGATACATTACTGTAATCTAGGACCCATTACATCCCCTTAAAATTTCTTAGCATAGTTTAATATATCCTAGGGACTCCAAGGATACATTAATAGATAATCGGGTTGTAAGAGATCATAAGGGGTCTTAGGATACATTAATGTACCCTAGGACCCCTTGGGACCACTTATGACCCCTTAGGAACCTTCAACAAACATTAATATATCCTGGGACTCCTAGGATACATTAATAGGTAATGGGATTGTAAGGGGCAGTAAAGAGCCTTAAAAGGTCCTAGGATACTAGGACCCCTCAAAGCCCCTTATGATCCCTTACGACCCCTATTACCCTTTAATGTATTCAAGGAGTCATATGATACTTTAATGTATGTTGAGAGGTCATAAGGGTCATAAGGGGTTCCAAGGGGTCCTAGGATACGTTAAGGTATCCAAGGACCCCTTACAACCCCCATTACCCATTAATGTATCCCAAGAGTCCTAGGATATGTTAATGTATGCTAAGGGGTCATAAGGGGGGTCCTACGATACATTAATGTATCCTAGGACCCCTTTTATTCCCTTAGGATCCCTTAGAATCCCTTATGACCCCTTGACATACAATAATGTAGTCTAGGACTCCTACGAAACATTAATGGTTAATGGGGGTCATAAGGGATCATTAGTGGCCCTAAGGGATCCTATGATACAATAATGATATATCCTAGGACTGCTTAGGGCCCTTTATGATCACTTAGCATGCATTAATGTATCATAGGTCTCCTAGGATATATTAATATATCCTAGGATACATTAATGTATGCTAAGGGGTGTGAAGGGGTCATAAAGGGTCCTAAGATACAATAATTTATCCTAGGACCACTCAGGGTTGCTTATGATCTCTTACAACCCCTTACCATACATTAATAAATCCTAGGACTCCTAAGATATATTGTAATGTATCCTAAGGCTTGTAGGATAGATTAATGGATAATGGGGGTCATAAGGTGACAGAAGGGGTCCTACGATATATTAATGTATTCTAGGACCATTTATAACTCATTACAGCCTCTTACTTAATATATTCATATATGGTGAGGGGTTGTAAGGGGTCATAAGGGGTTTTGAGGGGTCCTAGCATACATTAATGTATCATAGGACCCCTTATGAACCCTAAGGACCTCTTAGCATATATTATTATATCATAGGACTCCTAGGATACTTTAATAGTTAAAATGGGGGTCGTAAGTGATCATATGTGTTCCTTAGGGGTCCTAGATTACATTTTATATATATATATATATATATATATATATATATACTACAACCCCATAGGACCCCTTACAACCACTTATGACACCATTACCATATATTATATATCCTAGGGACTCCGAGGATATATTAATGGATAATGGAGGCCATAAGGTGTCGTAAGGGGTCTTGAGGGGTCGTAGGTTACATTAATGTATCCTAGGACCCGTTAGGACCCCTTAGCATATAATAATGTATCTTAGTACTCCTAGGATATATATATATATCCTACAACCCCATAGGACCCCTTACAACCACTTACGACACCATTACCATATATTATATATCCTAGGGACTCCGAGGATATATTAATGGATAATGGAGGCCGTAAGGTGTCGTAAGGGGTCTTGAGGGGTCGTAGGTTACATTAATGTATCCTAGGACCCATTAGGACCCCTTTGCATATAATAATGTATCTTAGTACTCCTAGGATACATTAATGGGTAATGGGTGTGTTGGGACTTCAAATTGTTTTGAAATTTGAAGTACCATTTGACATGAAAGGATTACTATAATGTACACACTTTGAAAATTTCTACCTTGAGATTTGATGATCAACATGACAAATGGTTTGGTGGGAACCTTTATAAATATAAGATGAACATATATGTGAAATTGTGTGACATTGGGATCAAAATTTGATACAACCTATTTTGAGCTTTGAAGAGAGTCATTATTTCCCTTATTGATGAATATGCACGAGAGGCCATTTTTGGAGCTTAACACCTCAGTACGCAAAGAAAATATAGGAAAATCAATGGTTCCACCAATTTATCCCCTTTATATTATTGTTCCTTTCTATTTTACATATTCTTATGACTCCATTTGATAATCTCTCAATACCCAATCCAGATACAACTTTTGGTATTTTGTGAGTAAAGGTTGTCGATACCTACTTGAGTGACCTTTTGTATAAGTTCATATCTCTCGCTTGGGTGACCCTACATCAAATTTATTGTTTCCTACACTTATCTATATTACAATGAACTCTTGTGCCAATTTTTAGAACCACAACTATTGATTTGGTATTTTTAACATATGAAAACCAGATGATATTTTTTCAATTTGCAACCTGTACAAAGGAAAAGTGTTATTTAGAGGTTTACTTTAGAATTTCATATTTTTCATTTGGATGAATGAGACAGCAGGAAGATTATTCCATATAATTATTTATATGAAAATGTATTCTGGTGTTGAATTACGGAGACTTATAAATCAGTTTGACACGTTTTCAAAACCAAAACCAAAACCAATTGTAAAATGTTTTATCGTGCAACTATTCAAAATCCCTTGATGACTAGCTTTGGCAGACTATATCTCACATCCCTCGAGGGATTTTTCAGTGCTGATTGTGGCATTGCATTCTCTAGATAAAATTCTATTATAATTTTAATTCTTGAGACTTCATGAAGAGATTTAAGCACTTTTCCAAACTGATTCTAGATACAACAAATGTAGCTGGGCTATTTTTACAGGAGCACAGAATATGCAGTTTTCCAAATTGATTCTAGATACAACAAATGTAGCTGGGCTATGTTTATAGGAGCACATAATATGCAACTTGGTGATGTCGGATTTCATTTTTAAGGGGCATTTGTTTGAGAAGAATGGTTTATTTATTGAGGGGCTCTTTTTCTATTGATGAGGTTTTTATCAATAGAAGACACGAATAGAAAAATAGATATGAACAAGCCCAATGCCATTGATGTTGGTTGACGTGGACTCCAGCTGGGCTATTTAATCTCCCCTACCACTCTGTAGCTCACCTACTTCAACCACCGCATTTACTTCACTTTCATTTTCTTCTCTTTCTAGTTTCTTCTTCGATGCATCTAGAGCTTTGATTTTTAGGGTATTCTGGAAACTTCCAGAGTGCTGCAAAGTTAAGCTTTGTAAAAAAAATACTCTATTTTTTATAGTAGAAGATACTCTGTTTTGTAAGAGAGAGCACTGGCAGCTCTATGGCATGGCTTTATTGTAAACAAAATTCATATTGTTGAATCAATATAGTTAATCTTTATTCTGGCTTTTGATTTTTGTGTTTATTACTTCAACATACAATTTCAATAGTTATCTCTGCCTCTTACAAATGGTATCAGAGCAGGTTAGAGGAGCATACGGTGAAAAATCGTAACAGCTGGAATATGCTGCCAAAATCATTGCTGGGTATTTTCTCTTATAAAGGAAGGTTTGTTGAAGAAGTAAAGCAAATTACAGTTTGGTAGTGTTGTGCAAGATGAAGCTGCTGGGAACCTCTAAAGACTGTGGATTGTTGAAGCAAATATAAGAATACAGAATATTGCTGAAGAGAGGACTTCCAAGGCATTCTCAAATATTATCAAAAGCATTTTGTGAAGGTTATCCTCAAGCTAGAAGTTGAAGAGATAAAGCACACCGACAAGTGGTAAGAGTGTTCAAACAAAGACTTAAATAAAACCATTCAAGCATATAGGAAAGAAAAGATTTGAAGATTGGAGAA
>MU225477.1:1251584-1293923 GCA_018584345.1 Thuja plicata | reverse complement strand
CATTCTTTCTCTCTACTAATTGTACTATTGATCTTGACATACATAATGGAGAGAGAGAAAGAGAGAGAGAGAGAGAGAGAGAGAGAGAGAGAGAGTAACAATGAGAGAAATAAAGGAGTAATATGAGATGGAAAGAGAGGTAGACATGGAGGGAATGAAAGACCTAGGGAGAAACAAGATAGAGGGGAAGTGAGGCAGATACCTTGGGGACATAGGGAAAGATGTTAGATGGGTGTTAAATGAGGAAGGGGAAGACATAGAGGGAGAACACCAGATATTATGTTGTGTTTTTTCACAAAAAATAGGACCACTTTTTGTGCTCCCCCTTTTTGAGGGCCTTAATCTCCACCATTTTAAAAATAAATTAGTAGTTTAGAAACTAGATTCAAAGTGCTAAAACTCTATTTGTTGTTGCATCTTAAAATTTTGAGTCTAAGTATCTTCAATATCTTGTTGAAGTTAAGAGTTTGCTAATTCAGATAAAAGTGACACCGTATACCCCCTTTTTCGTCCCTCATCTTTGTGCACTTACTCTAGTCTTATCACAGAAGTTATAATAACCAAGCAAAAATAATTGTTAACATGTATATATCATATATATTATATCTAACAATTTCCTCTGTTTCCTTTTACTCATAACTGAAATTGCATTACTAATCTAACATTTGCATAAATTATGTATACGTGACAAACTCTATATGAAAATATACATCATAGCCAATCTGTTAAATTATGCATGACATCCCAAATAGAATCTCTATTTACCCTATAACTAACATCATCTACAAAATTCCATGATCACATATAAGTATATGCATGCATCAATTTCTAACTCAAAACTCTACCATCTATATACCCATCTTTTATCCTGATTATGCGACTTCAGTATGGTGTCTCAGGGATGTCTCCCTCATGTGGAAGCTCAAGTCCACAAACGCGCACAACGATGGAGAGATGTGCTGCAAGAAGTCACTTGTCTATCTGGGTGATCTCTAGAGGAAACATGCTTCGGGTACTTCTTGTCTTTCATGTATGTTTTTTGTTTTTAAATCATAGCCATGTAAGAAATAAAAAATTCATGTGTTATTGAATGTTACAGGTATGAGGGGAAGCTTGTGAATCAAGTGTTGAAAGACGTTCTGTTGTCATTGTATTTTGGAATGCTAGAGGTGGCTCAATACTCTGTGGGACTGAAACCTCATTCTGAGGAGGTGCGATAGTTGTTGAAATTGGGCGATGAGACAAGTAATAGGCTCACCCTTGGTATTTGGGGTATGCCAGGTCTGGGTAAAACCAACCTTTCAAAAGCCCTTTACAACGATATTCAACACCTCTTTGAAGCTTCTTGTTTTGTATCCAATGTAAAACTTGAGGATTCTTGCTAGGGACTTATAAAATTGCAGCGGCAGATCCTCAATGATTTGTTGAAAAATAAGATAAAGTTGAACGATATAGATCATGGAAATATTGTAATGAGAAATTGTTTGGCTTCCTTAAGAGCGCTGGTTGTCTTGGATGATGTCGACAATGTGCGACAGTTTGATGCTCTGATGGGTGACTGGTTTGAAAAAGGCAGCAGAATTATCATTACAACCTAAGATAAATGTGTCTTTGAGCTGCGGCAAGTTGATATGATTTACCCCATGAAAAAATTTGAGCTTGCTGAAGCTATGGAGTTATTCAGTTGGTATACCTTCGGAAGAGACCACCCGCGGAGAGGTTATGAAAATATTACAGAGAAAATTGTGAACACCTGTTCTGGTCTTCCTCTTTCCTTGAGGATTATAGGCACAGACCTATACAATAAAGATGAGACTAAGTATTGGCATGAAGTTATACATAAACTTGAAAATGTCGGCCACGATGTTGTCTTTGAAACCCTCAAAATCGGTTACAATAATCTAGCCCCTGTAGAGAAACACATATTCCTAGATATAGCCTATTTTTTTGAGTGAAATTAAGAGTGGCGACTTGGTTCAGAATAGAGCTTTCACAAAGGATTTTTATGCTAAGTTCTGGAGTGTTTTAGGCTGTGAGTCTGTGTATACAAGTCTTAAAATTCTGGAAGAGAAGGCCCTCATTGTAATCCATGAGCAGAGATATAATGAGGGTATAGATGGTGATGTAGATGAAGATGACCACACGGTTCAGTACTTGTGGGAATTTTCTATGCATGATCAGATAAGAGACATGGGTAGACGAATTGTAAGCATATGCATGATTCTGGAGTTTTGACACTGGTCGGGTGCAAATCTTTGAGAGATCTAAGACTAGACGGATGTAAGAAACTTACTGAATTGGGCCCTCTTCGAGAATGTCTCACTTCTTTACGCACTTTCGGATGTTCAAAGCTGTCCAAAATATTCTTCAATACTATTGTTGAAGAAGATACTAAAATATACTGTGGTTGTCCCTAGACTCCTTATTTTAAAATTAAAGAGCTATACATAATAGGGTGTGACAACATTCGACTGAATATTTACCAGTTGTTGGAGGTACGTATTTTGGGCGTCACTCTTTCATTCCGTTTTTCTGAGTGGCTTCTTTATGCTGTCTGAGTTCGCTAATTTTTCTTTTCCATCTTTAAACATCGTATATTAGTATTTTCTTTGCAAATATATGTTTCATTTAGTTATTATTGAGAGAGACCGTTTGTCGATGCAAAAATTGAATTATAAAAAGCATATAAAATCTTTCTAAAATAATGAAGTTAATCCTTGGATTATTTTGAATGATAAGATTTTCCCAAAGCGCAACGACTTGATTTCTCGCTTTCTTCTGAAGCAATTGGTGAATTACAACCTCTTGTAGGTCAAAAGAATCTCTTATTGCAGTGTTTCAATTTTTGTGTAGCAGTTTTCTTTTGCTTTGCAATATAAAGTTAGGAGAGTGCCCATCTTCCACCATTGGATGTACTAATGACATATTCGGATGATTTGTATGGCTCCCTACATTCTAAAACTTTTGAAGTCCCTTCATGCACGATCAAAGATGACAATGGAAGATGTGTCATGCGAGTCTGCATTTGGGATGCAACATCATTTACAAGGGGTAAATGATGGATCGTCACAACAAGGAAGAGTTGCTCATACTCTGTTCAGGATGGATTGTCACAACAAGGAAGACCGCTATTCCTAAGGCAAGTGGAATTTCTTCTCTTGTCTGAATATGCTACCTCTGAAAATTAAATACAATTCTTGAAACAGTGCAATTTGTTATCGCATTCCAAGGATCTTTATTATCACATTAATGATGGTGGGAGAAGGACAAAGGAGCCAATAAGCTTTTCGACAATTTTAAGAGGGTGGAAAGCTTCAATATTTCAAAATTTTCATTGTATAAAATAAAATGTGTTTTGTATATTTTCTAATAATAAATAGTGATCTATTTTTATTTTAAAAAATTTTGAATCACAATGGCAGAGTGATTGGCAAGTGATTGGCAATGCAATGGTTATTTCTAACAGATAGGACAATAATTATAAAATGCACAATTTCTTATTTTAAAATGTACAATTTCTTGTTTAAGACTCATAGCTATAAAATCTTATATTCCAACCTAATTTTAAAAATTATGAATAAAGTTAAGCAAGCCATTTCACTTGCATCCTTTGATGATGCTACTAAAAAGTGTCTAATGTCGTCTCTAGAGGTTTCCCCTTGTATTTATGGTGTCCCTAGTATTAGTAGAGAAGGGAACCCCATTAGGCCTATTGTGGACACCATTAACTCCCAAACCTACAAGCTAGCCTCCAACCTCACCAATCTTTCCCCCCATTTCTCTCTAACAAATTTCTTTCCTTTATAATAAATCTCATCCCACTTTGTCCATTTCATTCAAGATAAAAAGCTTGAAGAAAATGACCTTTTAGCTAGTTTTGATGTGGTTTCCCTCTTCATCATGGTTCCTATCCTCTACTATATTGAGCTTATTAGACAAAAAAACAACAATGAGGTTTCCACCTTGGTCGAGATGTGTCTAAGCTCAACCTTTTCTACTTTCCATGGTACAATACATGAGAAATTAGATGGAGTTGCAATGAGACATCCTTTATCCCCTACTGTCACAAATCTCTATATGGATTTTTTCATGCCCCATACTTGAGAAATGATTGAAAATTCTACTCACTTGATCAACTTACCTCTCATAGCTCCTTCACCAAAGAGATAAAAGATGACAACCAAATGCATATTATAAGTGTGTCCCTTTAATTATATCATCCATTATACATTTAAATTCAAATTGTAAGTTCTCTTTTCATCAAATTCCTAAATTCCTATGAGGTCCCCTTTAATTATGGGTATGACCCTTTAATTATGTCCTCCATTAATATTTAGTTAATTGGTAAATAAATTAAAAAATGCAAGCTCTCTATTAATTCAATGTAATAAAATCTCAATGAGGACCCCTTAATTATGGGTGTGTCCCTTTAATTATTTCATCTATTTGATTATTATTATTGAGATACATAAACCCTATATCATCATATGTGGCCTTTTGTATTCATCTTGATATAAAAACCCAAATTTTATGTGTCAAAATTCTCATTTCATAGTTAACTCCCAATTCAAAATTCGGCCTCAATTTCCCAAAATAGGGTACCGCATAACGCACTGAGTGAGATAGGTCACCCCATACCTTGGGAGGTACCTTGTTCCCCCAATTAGGTTCAAAGTTTGAATTGGAGAATGGTTACTTAGTTTTAGTGGGATTCCTAAATCCTCGTCAACCTTCTTTGAGTTTTACACCGTGAAATTGCTTGAGATGTCTTTAAAAGAAAATTCATCTCATTTCATTTCCAAGGAAATGAATGGACTACAATTGTGAATGCTTAGATCTACAATTTGAAAATATCCAATAAAGTGAAGATCTTTAATTAGCAATTTTCAAGATTCATGTTATCATCATCAACAAACAAGCAACTATATCTACATAGGCATGAAGCTTTCAAGGGATTATGAAGTTGAGAGGTAAATCACTGACTGATGGCTAACTTGTACTCCTCGCTTTGGGTTGGGTATAATTTCATGTTATCCCAAGATCTACACATTCAAGCTTCAGATTTGAATTCAATCATTTCAAATTACATTGTTTCAAACATATTTGATTTCAATATCATATAGGGTTTTTCTCTAACACACTTGATTAGATCTATAGTTTATGCATTGTAGCTCAGAGAAATCATAGACACGGTTAAGATTCAAGAGCACACAGAAAACTCCTATTTTCAATATCAATTATTTGTGGAGGTGGAAATTACCAAAATAGGGGTTTGACTAAGAAAAATCCCTATAAAGCCACACACACCATTTTTGTTCTTATAGGTATCTCAACTATCTATACCATTTTATATAAATCTTGTATTTTTTAATAATTGAAAATTTAATAATATTTTATATTTTATCCTTATTTAAAAAATAAAAATATTATTAACTAAAAACTAATTTTCAGAACATTTTTGATAGACAATTTGAATGAATTTTGAAAAAATAAATAATCAATAACTTTGAATAATCAAAATTAGTATTTAACCAATAAACATTTAATATGTTTCAAAAGCCATTCAAGTACTTAGAAAAAACATAAATAATAATGACACTTTTATTAACATTTTTAGTTGTCAAAATGAACGAACTGAACCATTCAAACAAACCACTCTAGTACAAACTTATTGGTCGAATTCGAGCTGGAATGTGGAGGACAACTATCTACACAAAAAAATTAGATAAAAAAAATCCAAATTTAACTAGAAGGTCTTTCTTTTCCTTTCGCTCGTGATGCTATCTTTCTGCGGTCTTAATCTGTTGCTTCGTTCTGATGTCGTTGAAATTTTCCTTTCTACTCAGCTTTTATAGGCATGTCTGGCTGCCCAGTAATGAGCAACTTTCTTTCTTATTCCTTTCATCATTCATATGCTGCAGATGGAGAACTTCAGCCTCTACAAACCTCAATCATGGTAATTGCCTTTTTGCGACAGAAAAAAATGATGTTTTTTTGAGTTTTCGGGGTCTTGACGTGAGAAAAACCTTGGTCGATCATCTACGCCGATCTCACTCCAATGCTGGAGCGACTGCCTTCATTGGCAGTGAGAAGCTGGAAAAGAGGGAAAATATTTGAATGAATCTGGAGCAGGCCATTGAAGACTCTACCATCTATATACCCATATTTTCTCCTGATTACGCCACTTCAGCATGGTTCGTGTCTCAAAAAAGTCTCCCTCATGTGGATCCCTCATTTTTATTATGTGCAACCATCTGAATCAGATATGCTGAGTGCATAGGTCCATACGCCAAGGCTTTCACTAATCATTGGACGAAAGGTAGGCATAGCAAAGGGGAGATCAAAGGATGGAGAGATGCGCCAAAACTTAGTGTGCTTTACATCTATCTAAAAACCAAAAATATAATTTTTATTACCTTGTCAAAACAGGGTGCAACTACTTATTGTTGAGATTTCCAATAGTATGACTAGGAAAATGAAGAAGGTGGGTTTTAAAAACTTTGTATATAGTTGAGTGCATTTACAATCTCAACTACAAGCAAGAATAATATGTTGACACACAGAAGAGAGCAGCAATTTGATTTTAATTATACGTGATTTTCATAATCGATTCCTCTCTTTCAATTGGGAATAAAAAATGGTTGCATACTAAGCACTCATAGCTAGCATTAATCATTTCTTGTATAACTGATACTGATAGTGAAGACATTGAAATAAATATATATACTACTATTATCAACCCTACTATCATTATAATAAAACTTAATACTATCTAACCTCAACTACCTATTAGCAAAGAGGGCAATGTTCTAGAAGCTATTACCATGGCGATTTAGAGTATCAACAGGGAGGTCAACTTTAAACATAAAACAAAAAACCAACATCACAACTGTAAACCCCATAAAAAGGAAACTCGTTAATCTTTAGCAATAGCCTCCCAATTCATGGTCAGGCATTTAATTTCTTTTTACCAGCACTCAGAGTCTTCCTCCGGTGCCTAATCTTCATTTGTTCCATCTTGTTTCCTCTTCTGAATGCTCTTCTCCAATCTACTCTTTCCAATGACCATACCTAGCACAACTTTCATCATGAGACTTTCTGAAATCCTGCACAGGGAAGTGAAAGCAAAATCGAAATCAACAGTAGACATAGTCTCAGGGATAACATTCTCCAGGGTGATAACTCCATTCTACAAGGCTTGAATGTAGTTCATTAGGTATTCTTCATTGAGATTCTCCTTCTTTTGGGCAACGAGGTTATTCTTTTCTTTTTCTTCTTCCTCAAAAGAAGGGGAGGTTACAACGGTATTACCCATTTCATCAAACCATCCAAATTGACAATGAGTTCTATAGAATTTTCATCCTTAGTATCCTCTTGATCTTCGACCTCCTTATCATAATCCTCGTCATCTGAATTGTCACTTTCCTCCATCTCTTCCGGCTCATAATCCTGGTCCATTTCCAGCACCACTTCTTCTTCTATGATTTTCTACTTATTATCCTTCTTGTTTTTAGGCCTCTTAGATCTTCATTAACCATAGCTCAAATCATTTCTCTTTTCACTAGACAAGTCAGCTTTTTTTCTCTCCTAAGAGTCAATTTCTATATCTTCCCTAGAATCCACCTTTTCCACTTCAATATAGGTTCTCTTCCCACCCTAGTTAGTTTGATGAAGCTTGGAAGTAATAGGATTCTTAGAAGGGGATTTCCTATTTGTGGGGGCAGGGAGGGGGGGTGGTGGTATCAAGTACAGTTTCCTCAAAGCAAAGAGAGGATAAGGGTTTTTCCTTAGCCATAGAGAGAGGTTTTTTGCAAAAAATATTAGTATTAGGGTTCTATTTGGGGCTGACAGGGAGTAGAAGGCTACTAAGAAACTTAATTCTCAACAAACTAGTCAGGGTTTCTTTAGACTAGGTGGTGCAGGGGCACCCATGGATCCTCGTGATCCATCCACTTTTGGTTTTTCTTTGCAATACAAAACCTTTCCAAGGGCCTTTGATGTTTGTCTATATTTTTGTGCAATGTAAAACCTAATTATCCTAGTTCGGGAATTAGGGTCAATTGGCTCAATTCATAGAAAATCATGTAATATGATCCATAATGATGATTTAAGGTGTTCTTAGGTCTCTTGGATGGATTAGGAGTCTAATAAGTCACTTAATGTGAAAAATGCAAAAAATGTCTAAAAAGATGTAAAATTACTTAAATGTTCTCATGAGCAACTTTTGCATTCTCGTCAAGAAGTTTCTTAGCAGCTAGGAAGTTCAAAATTTGGTTACAACCGATGGAGTTGATTTCTATTTGGTAAAAGAACTCGAAACAAGAAGTAATGAAAAATTGGGCAATGAAGGAAAGATATTTTTCTTTGGTGAATTACCCTTTGTTCATTGTTGTTTTCAGAGTACTCATGACAATTGGATGCTCTATTGATTGGGATTCAAAGGTTTTGTATATGTTTGGTTAGCTTGATGAGTTGGATAACCAATTCAAGTGGTTTGGAGTCATTTTGAATCAATCAAATATGAGATCAAACCTTGTTTGTTCTGATTGGTCAAGGCAACAGCCTAAACGAGGGTTTCGAAAGAAATGTGCATAGCTTGACATTCCACCATGGGAAATGGCCATCCTTTATGGAAATATTAGGTCTTTATATGTAAAATAAGATGGATTTAGTTTTTTGATAGGCAAGGCAATCCCTAAGCTTTTTTGTGAAGCCCTAGGCTTGGTTCTTGGCGGTATCAAGTATAGTTTCCTCAAAGGAAAGAGAGGATAAAGGTTTTTCCTTAGCCATAGAGGGAGCTTTTCTGCAAAAAATATTAGTATTAAAAGTTCTGTTTGGGTTGACAAGGAGCAGAACGCTACTAAGAAACTTAATTCTTAACAAAATAGTCAGGGTTTCTTTATACTAGGTGGTGCAGGGGCACCCATAGATCCTCATGATCCATCCACTAATGGTTTTTGTTTGCAATACAAAGCCTTTCCAAGGGCCTTTGATGTTTGTCTATGTTTTTGTGCAATGTAAAACCTAATTATCCTAGTTGGGGAATTAGGGTCAATTGGCTCAATTCATGGGAAATCATGTAATATGATCCACAATGATGTTTTAAGGTGTTCTTAGGTCTCTTGGATGGATTAGGAGTTTAAAAAGTCACTTAATGTGAAAAATGCAAAAAATGTCTAAAAAGATGTAAAGTTGCTTAAATGTTTTCATGAGCAACTTTTGCAAACTCGTCAAGAAGTTTCTTAGCAGCTAGGAAGTTCAAACTTTGGTTACAACCGATGGAGTTGATTTCTATTTAGTAAAAGAACTCAAAACAAGAAGTAATGAAAAATTGGGCATTGAAGGAAAGATATTTTTCTTTGGTGAATCAGACTTTGTCCATTGTTGTTTTCAAAGCACTCGCGACAATTGGATGCTCTATTGGTTGGGATTCAAAGGTTCTGTATATGTTTGGTTCTATTGATGAGTTGGATAACCAATTCAAGTGGTTTGGAGTGAGTTTGAATCAATCAAATAGGAGATCAAACCTTGTTTTTTCTGACTGGTCAAGGAAACAACCTAAATGAGGGTTTGGAAAGAAATATACATGGCCTGACATTCCACCATGGGAAATGGCCATTCTTTTTGGAAATATTAGGTCTTTATATGTAAAATAAGGTGGATTTAGTTTTTGGATAGGCAAGGCAATCCCTGAGTTTTTCCGTGAAGCCCTAGGCTTGGTTCTTGGTAGGAGGCAAGTTAGTCAATGGGTAGAAAAGCGTTGTAGAAGAAGGGAAAGTTTTATGTGAGTGACATGGATGCTTAGAAGGATACCTTAGATAGTAGTCTACCAGGGAAAGTGGTTGGTTTGATAGATGACCTCGACTGGTGAAGGTTTTGAACAAACCCTAAGTAACTAGGCCCAGTAGAGTTATTTAGGTTCATATTTGGTTGACCTAGTCAAACCCAAAACCTAGATGCCATTTTGGGATATTTTGGATTCGGTTCAAAACGGTATCAGAATCTATGATTTTTTTAGGATTGTTAAGGATAATTCGAGTTTAGATCTAGAATAGATGATTAGAAGGGCTACTAGAATTATGCCTCCTACTAGGCCTAATAACACAAAGTGCTTTGTGGGTATTTGACAGTAGATTCAAACCTTCACAAATGTTCATGTTATTTGGAAAGGAGTCAGTAAAACCACTCACACCAATAGGAGAAGTGTTTTGATGAGATCCTAATTGCAAAGTGGAAGTGGTGTCTAAGATAGGACTTGAGGGTTCAAGGTTCAAGGAGGGAATTGGGAATTCCTTGTTGTGACATAGATTGCCGCATTGGGATAGGACACTTGGAGTGGGCCTAGGAAAGGTTGTGAAGGAAATATCAACCTAGGGTAGGTAGGAATATCAGAACTATTGGAGTAGTTGCCTAATAACCTTGTTGTGAAGATAAACTGTAAGGATACTTGCAGAACCATTGGTCACTCTACATCATATATGTATCAGAGCCAATATTGGATCAGGATAGTGTATGTCACAAACATAGATAGAAGTAGAGGCTAGCATAATTCCTCCAAAGAATATGATTTAGGAAGCCATCAAGAAGATGGTATAGGAAATGATAGCAATTCAGTTGCAAGAGACTAAGAAAGGAAATTGAAAGCGTAAGGATTGGGAAGATGATTTAGGGAAGGAAGAGGAATATGTCAGTTAGACTGCTACAAAGAGGGAGCTACCTATAGATCAAATGGTGTTTGTGGATGCCCTCAAATCAGTGCATAGAGACAACTTGGAAGGTCTACCAATTTATAGTGGTGGTATGAATCGGGAGGAGTTTTTAGATTAGATAGAAGCACTCACCAATCATTTTGAAGTTAAAGAAGTCCTTGAGGAGAAGAAAGTTGGATTTTCTAAGTCAACATTGAAAGGGTCTACCTTGGTCTAGTGGAATGTTTGCAAGAAGAAAGGATACAAGAGGGAAAGAGGAAGATAGCCTCATGGGAAAGAATGAAGACCATGATAAAGAATCAATTCATACCCATAGACTATAAAGTCCAAATGTTTAAGAAATTATAGAACCTTAGACAGAGGGAGTTGGATGTGAGTTCATACACTTAAGAGTTCCATAATTTGAGCCTTAGAGAAAGGAAGAAAGATGAGGAAGAAGAGAAGGTGGCTAGATATGTAAATGGCTAGATATTCAAGATTAGATTAGTATTGTAGCCCCTAATCCAGTACACAAGTGATTTCAATTAGCACTAAGAGCAGAGGAGAAGATCAAGAGAAAATGAGAACAAAACAATAAGAATAGAGGGGGTAGAAATTTCACAGGTAGAGGGAAATTTGGGGAAAGACATACATCAGGAGGAAGAGGTGGAGAAGCCTATCAGTATGTGCATCAGGATTCCAAAAGGGAGTCTAGAAATAGAGGAGGAGGATTCAACGGTGGTAGAAGGCCTAATGGCTTTAGAGGCAGGAATGGAGGTCAAGGAAGAGGACATGGTGTGTTCACAGGGAGATTTTTTTAGTTTCAATCAAGTAGGGCACACAATGACTCAATGTCTTCAGAAGCCATTGAGTTCCCAAGGAGGGGATAGAAGAAATTAACTCATTCAAGATGAGGATTGTCAATGTATCAACTCACCAATGGGCAGTAGAACACTTATTTTGGAGGGAGAGAGCCTGAAGATCAAAATAACCTTAATCAAATTACCTTTGAAGCAAGAGCCACCATAAAGGATGACTTTTTCAGAACTCAAAGGAAGGCACAAGGTAATCTTTATAAAAATATTGTAGATTATGGTTCAATAGAGGATTTAGTGTCTACAGTCATGGTAGAGAAGTTAAAATTGAAAAGATTACCTCATGTTAGCCCTCACAATATTTCATGGTTGAATAAGAATCATAATTTTATGGTTGATGAACAAGCATGGGTTGAGTTTGAAAAAGGTGAGTATGAGGATAGAATATTGTGTGGAATTATCCCTATGGATTACTATAACCTATTATTAGGACGCCCTTGGCAATTTGATGTCAAATCCCAACATGATGGAGGAAAGAATTAATATGTGATAACCAAGAATGGAAGATAGTTAAAGATAGATCCTCTATCCAAATACCTAGGAGATAAGGACAGTGAATCATGTGTCGTGTTAGTTAATGGGACGGAGTTTTTAAACCTAATGAAAGAAGAGGAATGTCAAGGTTATGCCCTCATGATGAACCCTACAAATAATCCTAGTTTACAGAATAAAGAAAACAAGGAGGTACCCTCTGAAGTCTTGAATTTGTTAGACAAGTATCAAGGGCTTATAGTTAGTTCAATACTATAATTCATTACCACCTATGAGGAACATCATCCATCAGATAGATCTTATTCCTAGAGACACCCTACCCAATAAGCCTTCCTATAAGATGACACCATCTCAGAATGAGGAGATAGCCAGACAAGGGAAAGTGTTACTTGACAAAGGACTCATTAGGAAAAGTTTGAGCCCATGTGCAGTGCCCACAGTCTTAGCTCCAAAGAAGGATGAGAAATGGGGAATGTGTATGGACTCCAGGGAAACCAACAAGATTACAATAAGATATAGGTTTCCCATGCCTAGGATTGAGGACTTCATGGATTATTTAGGTGGGGCATGCTCCTTTTCTAAGGTGGATTTGAAATCAGGTTACCATCATATCAGAATAATGCAAGGGGATGAATGGAAGACTACCTTTAAAACTAGTGAGGGCGTGTATGATTGGCTTGTAATTCCATTTGGGTTAAGTAGTTCTCCTAGCACTTTTATGTGCCTAATGAATGAAGTGTTGGTAGAATTCATAGGAAAATTTGTTATGGTTTCTCTTGATGATATACTAATATTTAGCAAGACCATGGACAATCATTTGAGGCATATTGAGAAAATGTTGGGAAAACCACATGAGAATAAGCTTATGATCAATTTGGGGAAATGTGAGTTTCTTAAAACTGAACTTATGTATTTGGGTTTTGTTATTTCTCAAGCTTTTATTAAATTGGATCCTTCCAAGGTGGAAGCAATCCTAAATTGGCCTACTCCTAAGTCTGTTTGGGAAGTGAGGAGTTTCCATGGCATAGTCACCTTATATAGAAAATTTATCAGAAGGTTTAGTCACATAGTTGCTCCTATTTTGAACACCATAAAAGGGGGTATGAAGTGTAAGTTTGCATGGACTAGTCAGGCAGAAGATAAGTTTCAATTATTGAAAGAGAAGGTTACATAATTTCCTGATCTAGTTCTTCCCGATTTTATTAAAGTCTTTACTATGGAGTGTGATGCCAGTAATTATGATATAGGAGTAGCATTTAGTCAAGATTTTCATCCCATTGCATTTTTCTCAGAGAAACTAAATGATTCCAAGCAAAATTATTTCACATATGACTTGGAACTCTATGTTATGTTTCAAGCACTAAAAAATGGAGACACTAGTTATTGCCTAAAGAATTCATTGTATATACAAATAATCATGCTTTGAGTTTCTTAAATGGCCTGGAGAAGTTAAATCAAATAAATTTTAAGTGGGTGGAATAGTTGAAAGATTATACTATTATTATCAAGCACAAGAAGGGGATTGCAAATAAAGTTGTTGATGTACTCAGTAGGAAGATACACACAGTTCAAGAAGTCCAGTTTCATAGTATGGGAATGGAATCTCTCAAAGAACTCCATGGCAATGATCACTATTTTAAGGATGCTTATCATGTTTGTGTGAATTTATCTAACACTTTTCATGTAGATTATTTTAACTATGTATCGCACGAAGGACTCTTGTTTAAGGGGAACCAGTTGTGTGTTCCTAAATGTTCTATGAGAGAGAACATTATTATAGAAAATCATAATGGAGCCCTTGGAGACACTTTAGTCTTGATGAGACTTTAGAGAAGGTTAACAGGTTATACTATTGGCCTAAGTTGTAGGTGGATGTGAGGAATTTTGTGGAAAGTTGTCAAATTTGTCAAAGGGCCAAGGGTGTGTCCTCAAATTTAGGGTTGTATCAACCCCTACCAATACATTTTTAACCCTGGGAGAGTGTGAGTATGGAACTTTTTTGGGCCTCCCAAAGACTCCTCAGGCTTATGACAGTGTCTTTGTTATTGTTGATAGATTTAGTAATATCCAGCCCACTTTGTTCCTTGTAAATGTACTAATGATGCTTCAAATATTGCATGGTTTTTCTTTAAAGAGGTTGTTAGTATACATAATTTTTCTTTGTCCATTGATATAGACAGGGATTCCAAATTTGTTGGTCATTTTTGGCCCATACTATGGAAAACACTTGGTACACATTTGTCATTCTCATCTGCCTACCATCCCCAAACAGATGGTCAAAAAAGGTGGTAAATATATCTTTGGGAAACCTATTAAGGTTTCTAACTAAGGAACATGGCATGTCTTGGGATCTGGTCATTACCCAAGCAAACTTTTCTTTGAATGATTCTGTGAATAGAAGTACATGGTGGATCCCCTTTGAAGTGGTGTATTGTTTCCATCCTAGGGGAGTCTTGGAGCTCAGAGACTTGCAGGGTATAGAGAGGAGAAGTATTCAAGGGGAAGGCTTTTCCAGTGCCATGAAAGAAGTGTATGAATAGGTGAAGAATACCTTGGAGCAGACTGCCTTGAAGTATAAGGACCGAGCTGAATTGAAGAAGACGGATGTCCTATTCAAGGAAGGTGATCTTATGATGGCCTTCCTCAAGAAGGAGAGGCTTCATAAGGGACAACCTACAAATCTTCTTATGAAGAAGATAGGACCTTCCAAGATAGTGCACAAATTTGGTCCTAATGTATATGAGATTGAGCTACCTCATGGTTTAGGAATTTCTCCCATTTTCAATGTAGTTAAGTTTTCTCCTTACAGGCCACCCCTTTGTAGAAATGAATATTCTGTTGAAGGGCATGCATCCACAGATGAGGATTGGGTCAAGAATTTTCCTTCTCGTAAACCAGTGGAGTTTCATATTATTTTCGATACTAAGGTGGCGAGGCATACCCAGAAGGATACCTACATGAAGTATTTGGTCAAGTGGGATGGATCACCTGATTCAGAGGCTACATGGATGACTAAGACGAATAATTTGAATCATGCATCCAATCTACAACAACCAGCAACTAAGGGGACTTGAGTTTCATCTTCTTAGGGAGTATGGTACAGGGGCACCCATGGATCCTCATGATCCATCAACATTGGTTTTTATTTTCAATGTGAATCCTTTCCAAGGGCCTTTGATGTTTGTCTACATTTTGGTGCAATAAGACCTAACTATCCTAGTTAGGCAATTAGGGTCAATTGGGTCAACTCATGTAAAATCATGTAAGATGATCCACAATGATTTTTTAAGGTTTTCTTAGCTCTCTTGGATGGATTATGAGTCTAATAAGTCACTTAATGTAACAAAGGCAAAAAATGTCTAAAAAGATGTAAATTGGCTTAAATGTTGTCATGAGCAACTTTTGCAAACTTTTCCAGAAGTTTCTTGGTGAATAGGAAGTTCAAAAATTGGTTACAAATGGATTTGAGTTCTATTTTGTAAAAGAACTAGAAACAAGATGTAATGAATAATTGGCGTTGAAGGATAGAGATTTTGCTCTATTGAATCAAACTTTGCTCATTTTTGTTTCCAGAGTACTCGTGAAAATTGGATGCTCTATTGATTGGGATTCAAAAGGCCTATACATTTTTTTGTTGATTTATGGGTTGGAAAACTATTTCAATTGGTTTGGGGTAATTTTGAATCAAACAAATAGGAGATTAAACGGTCCAAGAAAGAGCCTAAACGAGGGTTTTGAAAGAAATATCTATAGCCTAACATTCCAGAATGGGAAATGGAAATCCTTTTGGGGAATGTTAGGTCTTTATATGTACAATAAGATGAATTTGGTTTTAGAACAGGCAAGGCAATCCCTGAGTTTCTCCATGAATCGCTAGGCTTGGTTCTTGGTAGGAGGCAAGCTAGTCAATGGGTAGAAAGACATTCAAGAAGAAGGGAAAGTTTGATGTGAGTGCCATGGATGCAGACAGATTCGTTCCAATATTTCCCTCCCTTTTCCAGTTTCTCACTGTCAATGAAGACATTCACTCCTGCAGTGGAGAGAGATTGATATAGATGATCCACCAGTGTTTGTCTCACGTCGGGACCTCGAAACCTCAAAAATACGTCGTATTTTTTTCTCAAACGACTGGGGAATCGAGATGACTGAGGTTTGTATTGCCGGAATGCCTCCATTTGCAAGACTTGAATAACGGCAGTAAGGACTAAGAATGGAGATTGTTATTACTACTTGGTAAACCATAGAAACTTAGAACTCAGGAGCCATAACTAATATAATAGGGCTGAATTTCCTCGAATTCCACCTAGCCTTCGATCTTCCTTAGGCTCCGCGTTACCCCTTTTCGATGTTTATTGAAAGTCTCATCATAGCACTTCTTTTAAACATGGTTATCTGGCGTGACATGGTCGTCCAACAAGAAATAGGATTTGCTTGGCCTTAAATAAGCGTAAATTGACCCTATATAAGTATTTATTGTGGTAAAATATAATTAAAATACTAAGAAGGGTTTATCACATGAAAACGGAAAATTTTCACGCTTATTTTCATATATTTGTTTTTGTTTTAATTTCAAAGGGACGATTTGAAATGGATGATATAAAAATCTGTTATCTTATAATTTTCTTAAACTATATATATAAAGTAAGGTCAGCGTTTGGGTTGCATTTAGAATTAGAGATATTATCAATGTAAGTGTTAGGAATAGGGTTGCAAATAAGTTAAGGGTTAAGATTTTGATTATTATGATTAGGGTTAAGGTTAGTGTTAGAGTCACAATTATAATTAAGATTAGATCTAGAAATTGTATAACGATTTTGGATAGCATTAGGAATTTTGGTTTGATATGACTACCGAAATGCTTTGGTATTTATGGAAGAAGAGGAATGAAGAGGTCTTTCAGTCTAAAAGAAGGCTCCTTATCGAGTTTAAATGCAAACTCACCCACTTTAGGATCATGTTACAGGTTTTTACTACAATAAAAATTCTAAAAGACAAGTTTATGTTGCTTCTAAAAGGAGTGATGCTATTGTACAAGAAAGACATTCAAATTGCCCACTTCTTTTGACATGGGAAGAATGATTTAAATGAAGAAGAATTCAAACTACCAAACAACTATGTAGAGGAGAAGAAAATCTCCAAGAACAACATTGAAAATATGAACAAAGAAGAAAGGAGAAAACATGAGATTAAATAGGATTCTATAATAGATCTCAAAGTTGATCCATCTTTGGGTATTTTTTATAATGATGCAATTGAATGTAGCAACAACATCATTGAGTCATGGGATTGATTATGATCCTACTGTTAAGTATTTTTTGAAACTGTCTAAAATATCTCATATTATTATTTTGATACTTATAATTTCTTAGTGATCTACACCAATTGTGGACTGGAATAATAGTTCTTTATCATATAACATTTTTTTTACACTATCTTTGATGATGATGATGATGATGATGATGAAAATCATAAGGTTAATCATAATCATGATGATGATAATAATATTATTGTTATTATTTATTTTTTTTATAACTCCCCTTGCTGCTCTCATTTGTATAACTCTGTTGTAATATTTTCATTATTTCAATAAAAAAGAAATGAAAAGAAAGACCAACGCCGAAAATATGTACCTTTAACAACCGGTAAATATTTAGTCGAATGTTGTCGCACCCTATTATGCATAGCTATTTTGCAAGAGAAGGAACATGAATAATTCGAGTGGTAACCGAAGAAGACCAGAAAAAGAATTTTCTAGAAGACCTATTGAAGAAGATTTTCAACAAGTTTGGGCATCCTGAAGCGCGTAGAGAGTGAGAGATTCTGGAAGCGGATCCAATTTATCAACTTGCTACATATGTCTACTCTAAGATCTCTCAGAGATTTCCACCCGGACAGTGTTGGAATTCCAGTAAGACCTGCGCAGTGAGATAAATCCATAGTCTTCAATTTTATCATATCAGTCTGAAGAGATATTGCCTGCAATTTTGAGCATCCTCTGGCATTAAGAGCGGTGAGGCCTTCTGGAAGCACGGGAAACACTACAAGTTGTCTATTCCAGGCCATCTCTAGATTCACAAGAGATTTCAAATGTTCGAAGCCTAGTGGAAATTCTGAAAAGAGATTGTAGCTAACATCTAGCATCTCTAGCTTGATAAGATTTCTAAAAGATTCAGGTAGGGACTTTAAACTACATCTGCTTAAGAATAACTCTTCCAACAAGCGAAGTTCACAAACTTCATTCGGAAGATAATTCTACTTAGTACCACTCATATCAAGGTATCTCAGATATATGAGCTGGGCTATGGAATTAGGCAAAACAGGGGAAAGGATATGTGATCCATCATGCTCAGTACCACTCTCTATTCCACCCATCTATTAGAAGTTAGACAAAAAAGTGTTGTGAGATCATGTGCATAAATATCATCATCCAAAATCAAAGAATGAATTGGATATTTACCGATTTGGTCCTATTTACCTAACACTTGAACAGAGAGTAACTCACCTAGGCATTGTAATCCTTCAATTTACAGTCAGATAAGACCAGATATTTTAGGTTTTTAGATATTCTTTCAATCTCAGTCTCTACCTGCAATTTCCACAACAACAAGAAATCTAATTTCTACAATGGTGCCAACGTGTCTATATGTTGAAGCATCATGTGCCTTCTCTGCATGATTCCTCCTACATTTTTGTTTTCCTATTTAAGATAAAAGGAAGAGCATTGCTTAGCAACGTTTCTACCAAGTGGACTTCACCTTTTATAGTCGAGAATTAAATACAGGACTTACAAGAAACTTACTCAAAGAATGTTTGGAATAAGGGATCTGATTAGTACCTAGATGGTAGTAGTGTTGGAAGTGAGCAAACTCTAAGAGGGGGGAGGGGGGGTGAACAGAGTTTGACAAGACTACAGGAAATACAGTCTAAAACCAAATAATAATCATGAAAAAAAAATAGAATACAGGAAGGAACTAAAAGAAAAACAATATTTCAAAATAAGATATCAGAGCAACTAGAAAAAGGACACAGAATCAAACTTACACATTATATGTGTCTAGTGGAAAACCCTCGAAATTCAATGGATTTCATCATAGGGAGAAAAACCACTCCTAAAATATCTCTTTATTAAATCAATTCGAGCTCCAACTCTTACATCAAATAGCAGCTACAACTGCAAGGGCTTCAACCCCTAATTTCTTTTAAAAAGCTGACTGGACTCACAGTGATATATATATATATATATATATATATATATATATATATATATATATATATATATATGAATCTTTATTACAAACTTTGAACTAGATATTCAGTAAATACCACTGAGATCTCAAATGAATAATGATAATTCTTTTTCACAACCCTGTCTTTACTTTCTCCAAGTATCCGCATATATATATATGCCTCCACAGAAGACATCTATATATACAAATAATTGAACAAAACTGTTAACCATAAAACTGGTTAAACAAAGATTGAAAAAAGCTGAATCAGATACAACTAGAGAAGAATTTGTCTTCAGCAGAGAAATAAAAAATAAACTGTTACAACTGATTGAGCACCCTGATTCTTGATCCAACTGAAACCGAAACTGCCTTCAAATCCATGAGATAATATCTATCAAATGAACTTTGGAATAACTCAAACTGAAAACTGATTTCCCAAAACAGATTAACTGTCTTTCATCATGATAAAGATTTCGCAAAGGAAAATGAAAACGGTTTGAAGTAACTGAAATATCAAATATAGAAAACCATGTATTAACTGAAATACAAGAAATACACTTCCTTTCATTCCTTTAATCTTGCGCGCAAACTGTAATAAAAAACCATACCTGAGAATAGATGAAGCAATGTTTATCCGTATAAATGGAAGTAGTAAACTAGAGAGGAACCATTTTAAACTTGATAAGAAGAACACCATTTTGAAGAGCACAGTCAGTATGCCAACATATTGAAAACCCACAATGAAATCTGCTTCATGAATATCCATATCCCCAGTCCAAACAGCTCATGACGGTGCTCAGAGTTTAGGGTTCAAACTGAATGATAAAGAGAGAAAGAATATGCAATACAAAGAAATAATTTTTGATTTCCGACCACATCATAGCCTTTTTCTTCATTCAATATGATTTCCCAAAATTTTTTACACGTAGTGACCTCAAAGTCACTTAACTCAAGTATAATAACCACAGGTTTAGTTTTATTTGTTTTCACATAAAATATCACGGCAAAAGATTGGCCCCACAACAGGCCACTGAAGTGCCTTGTCATCAAAGACAAATGGAAGTCAACAAAGTCCCCCTTTGTCTTTGATGGCAAAAACATAGCCATCTGAAAAACAAAAAGTATCCATAACCATGTAGCATAAGAATCATAACCATATCACTGTCAAGAGACAAGAGACAACTCTGCAGAATAGATAAATAACCAGTGCCAACCATAAAGATAATCTCACCTGTAGATAACCAAAATCACTAATCTCACCTGTAGATAACCAGAATCACCTGTAGAAAATAATGTGTTCTCCCCCTTTTTGTCAACAAGGAAAAAGAAGAAGAACAGTCCATGTGGGAAACACAAAAAAACATCTCCAAAGGAACTCTCCCCCAAAGTAAAATATCAGTGAGAAACAAACAATGATTGAGAAAAAACTCCCAATCTATCTCTGAACCAAACAAAAGTCTCTCTAGGAAGGGCTTTAGTAAAAATGTCAGCCACTTGGGCCTGAGTAGGAACATAAAGCAACTGAAATTCCTTATCAAGCACTTGATTACGCAAGAAGTGGAAATTAATGGCAATATGTTTAGTGCAAGAATGCATGACAGGATTCTTGCTTAACTGAATAGCACTAGAATTATCACACAAAATAGTAATGGGCTTGCGGACCTTTATACTCAAATCTGTCAGCTGATATGCCATCCACATTAACTGTGTACAACATGCAGTAGCTGCTATATATTCAGACTCACAAGTGGATAGAGTAACACACTCCTATTTCTTACTATGCCAGGCAACCAACCGGTCGCCAAGGAAGAAGGCAGCACCACTGGTGCTTTTCATGTCAATCAAACATCCACCCCAATCAGCATTTGTATATCCAACTAGAGAAAAATCAGTGCTATGTGGGTACCATAAGCCAAAATCAAGTGTACCCTGAATGTATTTAAATATTCTGTTAACAACATTTAGATGAGACTGCCTGGGTGCAGATTGGAACCGAGAAACTAAACAAATAGCTTGCATGAGATCAGGCCTTGAAGCTGTTAAATAGAGTAAACTACCAATCATGGATATGTATTCTGTTTGACTGACCAGAGGAGAATCATCAACTTTAACGAGTTTACAGCAAGTTTCCATTGGTGTACTGACTGATTTAAATTCATTCATTCTGAATTTTTTAAGCATTTCTCGAGCATACTTGGATTGTGACAGAAATAAACCTTGATCAAGTTGGAATATTTTTAACCCAAGAAAAAAGTGTAATTCACCCAACAAAGACATCTCAAATTTGGATTCCATAACATGAGAAAATTGTTTGGATAGAGCATCATTAGTGGATCCAAAAATGATATCATCCACATATATTTCAACAGCCAAAACATCATCACCATCTACTTTGGTGTACAAAGTACTATCCACACTACCACGAGTGAAACCACTTGAAATTAAATGGTTATCCAACCTTGAATACCAAGCTCTAGGAGCTTGTTTTAAGCCATATAATGCCTTTTTCAGACGATACACAAAATCTGGATGTTCAGAGGACTCAAAACCATCTGGCTGTTCCACAAACACTTCCTCCTCCAAATATCCATTTAAAAATGTTGTTTTTACATCCATTTGATAAATAGTGAATTTCTTAAAACTTGCATATGCTAGAAATATTCTAATAGATTCCATTCAAGCAACTGGTGCAAATTTTTCACCAAAATCAATTCCTTCTTGTTGAGCATAGCCTTTACAAACAAACCTTGCCTTATTTCGTACTATTTTTCCATTTTCATCAAGTTTATTTCGAAATATCCATTTTCCACCGATGACATTTTTGTCACCTGGTCTAGGCATGAGTTCCCAAGTTTTGTTTTTTTCAATTTGGTTTATTTCATCTTGCATTGCATTTAACCAAAATGTATCATTTAGGGCTTCAGACACATTTTTAGGCTCTGTTTCTGATATCAAACAAAAATGTTCAGCAACTTGAGCTTGTTCTTCATTTTTAGCTCTTCTTCTAGTTAATATCCTTTCTTCTTTATTACCTATAACCAAAGATTCAAGATGTCGCTTAGCAATGATTCTAGAAGGTGTTTTTAAATTTGTATTCTCTTTAGGACTTGTGTTGATTTCCTGTTCATTAGATTCTGATGTTGTTGTATCTGAATCAATGTCATTACATTTCTCAATACTAGGAACAAACTCAGCACTTGGAGTAAACATTTCTTCAGCATCTTTAACCTGAGTATCCTTTAAAAATGTACTTTCATTTAAAACCACATTTATGACTTCTACAATTTTGTTTAAATGTTTATTGAAATACTTAAATGCTTTACTATGTGTAGAGTATCCTAAGAAGATACCGTCATCAGATTTAGAGCTGAAATTTTCTAGGACATCATCATCTTTCCTTATGAAACATTTACAACCAAATAATTTGAAATTTTCAAAATTTGTTGTTTTGCCATACCATAACTCATATGGAGTATATGCAGTTCTGATTGTAATTTGAGCCCTGTTTAGAATGTAAATAGATGTATGAACAGCCTCTCTCTAGAACTTGTCTGGCAATTTTGCTTCATTTAACATTTTCCTAGCCATTTCTTTAACTGTTATGTTTTTCCTTTCTACAACACCATTTTGTTGTGGTGTGTGAGCAGTTGAATACTGTCTTTTTATCCCACATTTTTCACAATATTCAATAAACTGTTGAGAAGTGAATTCTCCACCTTTATCAAATCTTAAACATTTTAGTTTCAAATCAGTTTCTCTTTCTACCATTTTTCTAAAAATTTTGAAATGTTCAAATGCCTTAGATTTTTGTTTCAAAAAAGTTACCCACACCATTCTGGAATAATCATCTACAAATAGCATAAAATATTTTTCACCATTTATAGACTGAGTTTTGGTTGGTCCACATAAATCAGTATGGACGAGTTCGAGAGGTCTAGTAGAAAGATATTCCTTTGTTTTGAAAGAAGACTTTGTTTGTTTTCCTTTTACACATTCATCACAGATATTTATTGGTTTCTTAATTCGAGGCAATCCTCTAACCTTTTTATTTTAATTGATCCTTACCAAATTGTCAAAATTCAAATGCCCTAATCTTCTGTGCCATAACCAATTTTCCTCAATTTGAGTCACAAGACAAGTACTGATTAATGATGAATCCTGAACTATAGAGTCTACAAGGTTGTAAAGATTTCCACCTGTTCTTAGACCACTTGCAATTATTCTATTCTTTTTATTTTTAACAACACAACGTTTCTCATCAAACAAGATAGAATAACCACTGTCACAAATCTGACTCACACTTAAAAGATTATGTTTCAAGCCTTCAACATAGTACACATCATGTATGGGTGTATCATTATTAAGATAAATAGATCCTCATCCTGTGATATAACCACCTGAATTATCACCATATCTGACAAAACCTCCATCAAAATCCTCTAAAGTTTGAAACTTATTTTTTCTCCCAGTCATGTGATGGGAACAACCACCATCTAATATCCATGCAGCAGATTTATAAGAAAATAAAGTTGTTTCAACTACTAGAGAATTTTCACTATCCATCTTCTTAGGTTTCCAGGCCCTTTTTGGTTTTCAATTCAACTTGCACTGATTCGCAAAATGTCCATAATGAAAATAGTTAAAACATCTTATTATTCTTTTAAACCCATAGAATTGGTTGTGTCCAAACATAGGACCTTTAGAAGCAAGCTTGCAAGAACTAGCTTTATGACCAAAATAAATGCATTTAAAACAATATCCATTGAAGAAATCATATGTTTCTACTTGATGTTTAAATGATTGGCTTTTCTCAAATTTTTCAATCTACTTTCTTAACTGAACTAATGTTTGTTCTCTTTTAGTTAACAAATCATTTTGACTTTCAATGGTATGATTTGCATTATTCAACTCTAACTGTAAGTTTGGACAATTTTCTTCTTGACTAGAGATAAGTTTCTTTAATCTCTTAATCTCTTGCAAAGAGCATAGAAGCTCTTGTTTGAGATTTACTTCTTCATCTGAGTTAGATGAAGATTATGATTGAACTGTTTCAATTTTGTTACCTTTAACAATTTCAGCCATGAACAAAGTCTCTCCTTCTTCAACTGAATCATCAGACTCTTCACCAGAGTCTTCTTTTGACAAGAGACTCTTTTTTTTTAAGTTTTTGAACCTTTTGTTTTGATTCCAAGGTTTCTTTTTAGAAAAATAATCTTTTTTTTCTTCATCTTCATTTAGATCAGCAAGAGGACATTTAGCAGCAAAATGTCTGTATTGTCCACAATTAAAACATTTTGGTTTTCCTTGATATTTTTTTTTAAGTTTTCTGACTAATAGAGCTTCGAGAGCATCTGAGATATCTGAGTCACTGTCATCTTTCTTTTCAACTCTAAACGTTGTTTCCTTTGAAGTAGAAGCAATAATACTGCTGATTCTCATTTCATAAGTAGTTAAGATCCCTTGAAGTTTATGCAAGGTCATATCTGAAAAGTGTTTCTTTTCTTCTAAAGCAGAAATTTTAGTTTCAAACTTTGGTAAAATAGTTCTAATAGCTTTAGAGACTACATCACTTTCATCAATGTTTTCTCCTAAACCTTTTCTAGCATTTACTACTTCATCAATTCTCAAGAAGTAAGCTGCTATGTTTTCATCTTCATTCATTTTCAAGTTATCAAACTATGTTTTCAAAGTAACCAACTTTGACTCTTTGACCTTTTCATCTCCCTGATATATAGTCTCGAGTTTGGTCCAAATATCATTCGCAGACTGACAGTACATGACTTTCAAAAACACTTCTTTGGTAAGACCACAAAGAATAGCAAATTTTGCTCTTTTATCTAGTTCATAGGTGATTTTAGCATCAATATCAGTAGGAATGAACGAAGGGACTGTGTACTTTGTAATCACAACTTGCCACATTTTAACATCTAAGGAGTTTATAAATTCCTCCATCATAACCTTCCAAAAAACATAATTTGTTCCATCAAATAAAGGGGCTCTGGTAAGGGATGCACCTTCAGCCTGTGCCATACTTCCAAAAGACCAAGATCAAACCCTATAGGCAAACCTAAGAGGGTTCCTATGTCTCTGATACCACTTGTTGGAAGTGAGCAAACTCTGAGAGGGGGGGGTGAATAGAGTTTAACAAGACTACAAGAAATACAGTCTAAAACCAAATAATGATCATGAAAAAAAAATAGAATACAGGAAGGAACTAAAAGAAAAACAATATTTCAAAATAAGATATCAGAGCAACTAGAAAAAGGACATAGAATCAAACTTACACATTATATGTGCCGAGTAGAAAACCCTCAAAATCCAATGGATTTCATCATAGGGAGAAAAACCACTCCTAAAATATCTCTTTATTAAATCAATCCGAGCTCCAACTCTTACATCAAATAGAAGCTACAACTGCAAGGGATTCAACCCCTAATTTCTTTTAAAAAGCTGAATGGACTCACAGTGATATATATATATATATATATATTACTATGAATCTTTATTACAAACTTTTAACTAGATATTTAGTAAATACCACTGAGATCTCAAATGAATAATGATAATTCTTTTTCACAACCCTGTCTTTACTTTCTCCAAGTATCCGCATATATATATGCCTCCACATAAGACATCTGTATATACAAATAATTGAACAAAACTGTTAACCATATAAATCAAATTTTCCATTGTATTTACATCTGTCATTTATCCATTATCTTTCTATGGATGGGCTGTGAGAAAGGTATGCCAACTGAATAATTCCACACTTTCAACAAGATCAAGTTCTCTCATGGGCTAAATCATATCTATTTGCCTTATCTCCAAGACAAGGTTATCATGGGTTGTAATGATGATTCTGCTACCTTCTCCAAACCAGTCACCCATCAGAACATCCAACTATTGCATATTGTCAACATCATCCGACCCCACCAATGCTTTTTAGGATGCCTAACAATTCCTTATTAGAATTTTTCCATAATCCATATCATTAACCTTTGCCTATGTTTTCAATAGATCTCTAAGGATATGTTGTTGCAATTCCCTAAGGCCCTTATGGAGCCCTCTAGTTTTACAACAGATATAAAAGAGGAAGCTTCAAAGAGGTGATGGATATTTTTATAGAGAGCCTTTGACGGGTTGGTTTTACCCAGACTCGACATGCCCCAAATACGAAGGGCGAGGCTATCACTTTCCTTATTGCCCAATTTCAGCAACTTTTTAACCTCCTCACAGAGAGGTTCAAGTCTCACGGGGCGTTTGGCCAAATCTAAGAATCCCACATCCAATGTCCGGAGAACTTCCTTCACCACTTGCTTCTCAAGCTTCCCTTCATACATGCGGAATCACAGAGATTGACGATCAATTTTATTTCTTACATACCTCTGAGCTACAAACACAAAACACACACATAAAAGAGAATAAGTACCCAAAGGACATTTCCTTAAGAGACCAGCCAGATAAGAAAGAGACTTCACGTAGCGCATTCGTCCATCCTCGAATCTCCCCTTGGTTATGCCTACCTTGTCTCATATGTTTTTTGAAAGCCTCTGCATATGGACCCTCCGTGCAAGGATGTCACACATGTGATGGCTCCACATTATAAAAAAGAGAGATCAAGCCTACAGTGTGTGGGCGTGCAGACTTAATTCGCCACATAAGGGAGACCTCCCTGACACACCTTGATGAACTCGCATAATCATGAGAAAATATGGGTAGGTGTATGGTAGAGTTTTTTAATGGCCTATTGCAGACTCATCCCAATATTTTCACCCTTTTCCAATTTCTCACTATCTATAAAGACATTCAATCCTTTAGTAGAGAGATATTGGTAAAGATGACCAGCCAAGGTTTTTCTCACATTGGGACACGGAAAACTCAGGAAAATGTCAAATTCTTTTCTCTCACAAATGGGTGATTGTGATGACTAAGATTCATATTGTTTGAACTTCTCCATTTCCAAGAGTTAGAAGGAATAGTAATGTTCGAGTTTATTATTTTTAAATAGTGAAGCTTGTAACTCATACCTACTAACTGGAAATTAGTAGAGAAGAAAATTTTATTGAGAAATTGAAGCACTGGAGCAAGGTGAGAATGCTTACATGAGAAAAAGTTCTTAGCATTGCGTATTGCCACTTCCATCTTATAATGAAATTAAAATGCTCAAATACAGATCTCAAACAAATCTTGCAAGCTCAAATTTTTCTCCATCACTAGGAATGCATAGCGAAAATAAAACTTAGACAAGTGATTGGAGACATGCCATATTATTTTTTATTCAAATCTGAAAATGAAGATTTACAAAATAAATAAGCTATAAACTTGGAAATTAAAACTATGATTGAAATTACTAACTACAAAGCAACTTGCAGCATTTTAGAGCTGCATACAAGCTACCTGGAGCTGCCTACAGCTCTTACAAATTTCCTGGAGCAATTATTTCTCAACAAGACAAACACATAGCTACTGTTGTCATAAAATTCTCTGAATCACACAGAGCACTTATAAAACATTCACTTTTTGCTTCTCACTCAATCTAATGAAGAATGAAAATATTCTTCCTTTCTTCATTTATTGTCCACAAAATTTCCCCTACAAAATTCAAATTCAAATTCACCTACTAAATTAATTGCATTTAATTGTTGGGGCTACACTTTCTCTGCTCACGTCGGGAGCCAACTGGGGATGGAAATCCCAATGAGTGGACATTCCTCTGGGTTGCATTTACTCTTGGTTGGGAGCTCCTGACAAGTAGGTGGCAACGACATGCTTAGGCACAAACCAAATTCATTTGAAATTTCAACACTCCCCCTTTGTCCTGAGCCAACAAACAAGATCATTTTTTGTCCAAATCAATTACGCCTAGATTTTTCCTTAGGCACTCGAAGATTTCTTTTCCCAGTGGCTTTCTGAAAATGTTTGCTAGCTACTACTCAAACCTACAAAACTCTATTTTTATTTCACCATTCTCAACCAAATCTCTGATAAAATGATACCTCATTTAAATATGTTTTCTTCTTCTATGAAACAAAGGATTTTTTGTCAATGCTATTGAGGAAATATTGTCATAATAAGTTATGGTTTCATGTTTTTGTTCTTCCTTTAAATCTATCAAGATTCTTCTGATTCAAATATCTTGACATATTGTTGCATTTGCTGCTACATTCTCATCCTCTACTACAGATGGATTAGTTACGGGTTACTTCTTAGAAGCCCATGAGATTACACCTGAACCCAAATTAAATACATAAACAAAAGTGTTCTTCCTATCATCCAAACTTGCAGCCCAATCACTATAACCAATCAGCCCAAACTCATTTTCTGCAATATACAAAATGTCATATCCTTTGGTGCCATTCACATACCTTAGGTTTCTCTTACTCACTTGCCAATGGGAGTCCTTTGGAGCCTCCATAAATCTAGAAATCAGACTTACTGTATGCATTATATCAGATCTAGTTGTCGTCAAATACATCAAATTTCCAACCAAACTTTTATACAAGGTCAGATTCACATTGTTGCTGCAATATTTCTTGCTCAACTTCAAACCAATGGATATTGGTGTTGGGGCAGAGTTTTTGTTCTACATTCTAAATCTCTCCAATATCTTATTTGCATAGTTTTCTTGAGAGATAAAAATACAATCATGCATTTGTTTTACTTCCATGCCTAGAAATACCTCCAGAGACCTAAGTTTGTCATCTCAAACTCACTTCTCATGACCTCTTTAAAATTTTTAAAAAAAAAAGAGGAAATCACCACCCCCAGTAAAAAATAAATCATCTACATACAAGACAACAATTAAAATTTTACCATCATCCGCCTTGATATAAAGAGTGGGCTCACCATCACTTTTGCTAAAGCTATCTCTCATCAAATATGAGTCAATCCTACTATACCATGCCCGTAGAGCTTTCTTTAGCCCTTAAAGAGCCTTCTTCAGCCTATACATATTTTTTTCTTCACACGTAACATCATAACAACATGGCTACTCCAAATAAACCTCTTCTTTCAACATTCCATTCAACAAGGTGGACTTCGCATCCATTTGATATACCTTCCATTTGTGTTGGGCTGCAATTGCTATGACAACATGCACAGTTTCCATCCTTGCAACAAGGGCATACATCTCATCATAATCTCTACCAAAAAAAAATTGTAGCCCTTGACCACCAATCATGTCTTATGTCTACATATTTTTCCTTCAACATTACACTTAGTCATATAAACCCATTTCTCCCCAATAACTTGTTTGTTGGGAGGCATTATAGTTAGATCCCATGTTCTATTTCTTTCTATTGCATCTATTTTCTCATCCATGGGCTCACATAATTTTTCTTCTTTCACAACATCATCAAAATAAATTTGATCACTATGAGAAAATAATGCAAAATTGATGTTCTCATCAAATTGTTCTTCATACCAATCATCCTCATAGATCTGCCTTAAATGCTTGGTCTTTCTTGGCATTAGGGAGGTGAGAGTGGGATCTGAACTCTCAATATTGCTGCTATTGTATTGTGTACACTCAATTAGGAGTTTTCTGGATCTGTCTATAGCTCTGTGTGGGTATGTGCAGGATCATGGTATATCAAGCTATGGCCTTAAGTGGCAATCAAAAATTAGAAAATCAGGGATAGTCAACTTGACGTAAAAAGTTGAACATCTTATCATCCTTGTGTGAAAATGTTGTAAGACTAGAATCTGTAGGAAATTGAATTTAGTTTCTAAACTACTAGCCCTTTTATGAAAAAAAAAATTAATCTGATTCTTGAAAATTTTAGATTTCAATGCAGTAGTACGAAAATTTTAGGAAAAAATAAAAAGTGTGTGTATGTCTGACCACCTTAATCACAATCAAATGATGATATATTTTCACAAGATTATATAGTTATAAGTAGTAGACTCGTGCCTGGATGTGACGCATATTTTTGTGTAATTTTTTCCCAATGAAATAATTAATTATGAATTTTCTGCTAGAACTTTTTAGGATAAAAAAATTCTCGTGTCTGACCACCTTAACTAATTCTGAACATTACAAAATTGAAAACCTTTTTTTTCTTATAGTAGGCAAAGCATAGAATGTGACACATGTTTCAGATTTCAAAAAGGTTAAACCGTTTGAAAGTTATAACTTTGTTTTTCAATCAGTCTGTCAATCAAGACTTTAGAGGTAACTCAATTAGAAAAAATTAATAATTACTTACTGAACTCAAAATTTGACAGCAATTATATTGAAGGACAAATCGTTATATCTTTAAGAAACCCTTTTTGTTTCATCAATTTCATGTGAAAAAAATATCATTAACTACATGGTCGAAGTTTGGAGATCACAGGAAATATGGTAAACACATTTTTAGGGTTGACCATCCAAATGTATTAATAAATTAGTATTATATTATTATTATTTAAATTAGTATTATATAATATTATAATAGTATTATTATATTATATTATATATATTAGCATTGTATTATATAAAATTAGCATTATATTATTACTATTTATATAATAATAATACCTAGGAGAGAGAGAGAGAGAGAGAGAGAGAGAGAGAGAGAGCGAGAGAGAGAGAGAGAGAGAGAGAGAGAGCATAATATTATAATATAAATATNAGGAGAGAGAGAGAGAGAGAGAGAGAGAGAGAGAGAGAGCGAGAGAGAGAGAGAGAGAGAGAGAGAGAGCATAATATTATAATATTAATATTAATATTATAAAAATGAAATCTATATGAATAATTAAAAACTAAAATAAAAATTGAAAAGAGCATGGAAATGAAAAAGTTCAAAATTACAAATGTTGAAATTTTAAATGGAAAGCAAAATTTGATCGGGACATATCGGATATCCGATTGGCCAGACTGGCATCCAAAACCAAATAATTATTCTCTGGGTCCCTCAATCTGAGAACCATGATTTTTGCAAAGAATTTTACGGGATTAGAGTTGTGCAAGACAAAAAAAATAACTTTTTCCAACCTTTTTGTTGTAAATTTCTTGATTACCAAAGGTTTTGCTTCACCTTTTTGTTCTCACCATGGGGAGTAGTAGTCGTCGAAAGCATAAACAAAAGAGGAAGCTACCAAATGAAGATATTTAAGTGTATATAGAAAGAGATAGAGTTGGACATTGGAACAAGAGACAAGGAATGTTAAATATTAATGAAGATGAGGCCATAGGCCCACCCTTAAATATGGTTTCAAGTGAAGAAGAACATGAATTTGAAATTATTTATGACAATAATGTTGGAAATGATTTATGACAATATTAGTGAAAATGATAATGTATGGATTGTAGATGAAAATGTGGGATTTGAAAGTAAACATGTAGATGTGGAAAATGGAAGTGTAGACATTGGCACTGAAAATCCACCGATTGAATATAAAGAAATTGACAATGATAATGGTGCACAAGAACCAAATCAACATTGTACACATCTCCACATTATATGAGAAATGAAGTCCCTTGCGAGGAAGAAAAACAAACTTCAATTTTGAGACCTTCAAGAATAACAAAATGGTTACTTGAAATTGATGAGAACATAATGAGCAACGTGGATGGCAAGAGATCACAAATAAATATTTGGTTGTGCGCTTCAAGACTTTT
The DNA here is from genome assembly GCA_018584345.1 of Thuja plicata. NCBI lineage: Eukaryota > Viridiplantae > Streptophyta > Pinopsida > Cupressales > Cupressaceae > Thuja > Thuja plicata. The sequence goes on along the minus strand of MU225477.1, from coordinate 1,262,035 downwards.
TGATCAATTTTTTAGCCAGAAGACATTGGTCAAGCAATGTCAAATGTTTGTGTAGTTATTAAAGATGTAGAAGATGAGACCTATACTAGTCAAATTGAAGATTAGTTTGAACAAGGAAATGGAGACGAATGCTATTATTGTGAGAAATATTTTTAGTGCTCTCAATTCCATTGGGAATACTACCAAGGAAAAAGACAAGAGAGCCACTCGGAGGAATATTACAACCTCCTTACTTAGTCATCATTTGATAAAGGCTCGTTTGATGAGACAAACTTGTGTTGACTTGAACCAAAATTGTAAAACATTGGATAGAGAACTTGGAAGAAGAGAAAGACTTGATGATCCTCTTCAAAATGATACATGAGCTTATGGTGGGAGACTTACACGTTGTGATAAGAAGCTTACCAATTGTACGAAGGATCAAATTCAACTATTTTGGCAATCTAACTCAAGAGTGTCACCAAATGTGGAGGAGGTCTTGAAGTTGAGATTTGGAATTCGAGACCACACCTTGCATCCTAAACATTATTTGGAGGTGAGTCAAACAATGTTGTTCAAAAAAAATTGTGACACACTTCCAACATTGCAAATATCACAAAGAGGTTTTGAAGCCTTCAAGCCTTTTTGTGTACCTCTTGAGATTCAAAATGCTTGTTGTTGTAAATATCATGTGGAGTTTTCAATACACCATGAACTATTATGATCCCTTCATTCTACTTTGCATACTAATGAAATTTTGGAATGTGGTGCAAGTGCTCTTCCAAAATAATCAAGAGACTTGCTAGATCATTTTTAATGTCCTAGAGATGATGGATGTTTCTTTTATAGACAATATTGCTTAAATGACAAGTGTTTAGAGTGTGGTGGGTTAGCGAAGTTTGTTTCATGTTTTCATGAGGGGTGAAAATACAATTTTGGAAAGACAATTGTACAAAAAAGGTATATGAAATTGTTAAATATACATTGAAAAGTGGAGGTGAAGGCTCTAGATGTGAGTTGGTTACAAAAGAATGCAATGGAGCTGATTTTATTTCAGATTTCAAGAAGAATATTTTTTACAAGTATGAAAGGCATATTCATAGGTCTCAGTGGTTGGATCAACAATTCAGGCTGTGTAAGGACATTTTCCCGATTGGCATAATTATATCGGTCATTGAATTTGTAGAGAACTAGACATTGCAGCCCCAAAATGAGTTGCAACCTGAATATTACATTTCTATTCAGGTTGCTATTTTTGTGCACATAACATATAGACATTCCCTTGATAGTACAGAAGATGACCAGGAGATAATCAAAGAATACCATTTTTAGATGAGCGATGATAGATCTCACTCTCACGAGTATGTCCAACATTTCTTTGAGAATTATTTTGAGTGGGTTGGGGGAAATGATATTGCTATGGATAGACATATCATTTTCTCAGATAACTGCACAGGTCAATTCAAAAATGCTCGTATTTTTTATTGGTCATGTAGAATGCATGTAGAGACATGTGTACCTCATATTTGGAGTTTTTTTAAGGCCAGACATGGAAAAGGGGAGAATGATGGAGCAGGTGCATGTGTAAAGAGAGCTCTAATTAAGGAGAAATTAAGGATTTTAGGTGTAAAGCTCATTGATGCTCATTCTATTATTGATTGGTGTACCTCAGCATTGTCATAGGGGGGTTCTTGATTCAGTAGTGCGCATAATATTTTGGTTGGTTGAGTTAGGAAAAATAGGAGATAGGCTGGATTGTCAGATAATGAAAGATTCTTCAAAAATGCATTCATTTTGAAGCTCAGATGCTAGTACATGGACCATTTGGATATGAGAGTTGGATTTTTTTTATCCCATGTGTCTTTAGTGTGATTGGGATCAGTGTGAGTCAAGTGAGTGGGTTGATACGTGGGTTCCATATTACCCAACTCCTTTAAATTTGTCACACTCTATAATAAATGATGACATAGATTGTTTACTTGACTACGACCATCTTTCAGATCTTCTATAGCCAAGACATGTTTTTGCATTGGTTGAACCACAGGGGAATGATGAGAGATCATATTACTAGTTAGTAGGTTGTGTATGAGGAAAGTAGAATCTTGCACAACCAATGATAGATGATGATATGTTCACATATCCATCAGGTTCGCATGTTGTTGTAGGAAGATGGTTGCATACGTACATGATTAGAAATAACGGAATTCCTAAGTTTGAAGACTATGATAAGTAGAAAACCATTCTCATGTATTCACACCTTGTTATAGCAGCCAATGTTAAGTTGTTGAAACATCAAGGAAGACCAAAGACAAAAGAACTTTTGACTATTCATACTACTGATCATGAAGCAGTATTGAATACCCTCAATTAGAGAGATGACCCTTCAGGCACACTTCAGTAGGTAAGTGCAACTCACTACAAGGTTTTCCATGTTCATTACGCTTACATTCAATACATTAATTGCAGTTTTCTTCTTCATTTGTTTGAGCCAATAAACTTGGTTTTGTATGTGGATTGCAAGTGCAGTTGGATACATGTATGATAGATATAGAAGATTGAGGTGTGCATTTGATTAGCTCATAAAAAATGACGGTAAACTTCACTCTACATTGGCTAGTCATATTCTTTGGTTCGTTTAGTTACTTATACATTCATAATCTTTTTGTCAACCTATAAACTTCTTGTTTTCTCTATTAAATTTTCTTGTGCCTTCGGAATGTAGATGTCATCGAGTAACATTTATTAAAATTATACACTTTAGGAGTGGAAATGACACACTTATTATATAGGATTTTTCATATATAGTTGTGTATCTAAGAGTTTTGGTAATTTTGTTTCTCATAATTTTGATAACATCGATATATTTATTCATAATATGGTTGTATCAATGATATACAATGTATTTGTACCCAAGGTTGTGTGCACACTCAATCTTGTATAATGATGAAATAAATGCAATAATCAAAATATTTGACTTGCTTAAAAAAAATTGTGATATGACCAAACATATTATTTTCATGTGTTACAATTCAATTTTGATATATTTCAATTGTAATAGAGATTTCATTAGATTTATGTTTATCCCATTATGTAACCATTTGACCTATTAAGCCCTATTCGCCAAGGGTGGGTGAAACTGGTCAAAGTGGTAAAAATAGTCAATTAACATGGGCCTAGCCTAAGAATGTTGTATTTAGTTCATCTAAGTCACATTGGTCATGTTTGCAAAGTTATAAGTATTGAATCAACGTAAAAGTACCAAAAGTTGCATTGTTGCTCAGTTGAAAGATGCACAACTTGGTCTCAATGGTGAATCTTTCAAACCATTTATCATGACACCAAACTATCAGCTACCTCATCTCCCTTTGGGAAAGTAAACGCTAGTGGAGACCTCATTTCTCTTGCGTAGCATCAAGAATGTTCCAGCGCATGCTAGACGTAAGTGTTCCCAAGGTGCACTAAGGAAAATCGGGCAGCGATTTTTGGAGGGCAATATCTCGGACATCATGAGGGGTATTAGAGAACCATGAAGTAAAAAAGGACCACCTTAGCAAGACCTACAAGAATATAATGCATTTTTGGGATATTCCTCTTGGTTTCCATTTGGCGATCCAATCTCGGTTGGTGCAAAAGGTGATGACATTATTTTTCCATTAGTACACTTGTGAAAAATATTGACAATGATCATCGGTACAAGCATAACCGGAAGACTGCAAGAATAACCGACAGACAACGAGCATACTCGATAGAACAAATAGTCACAAGAAAATGCTAAGTATGAAATTGACTGACAAACACTGGAGAGTTTTAACACCGATGAATTAAACAGGACATCACCGACGGGTCAATAACATAACACAAAGATCCTCACCGACGACACAGTTTTGAGAACAGAACTGACGGAGCACAGAAAAGGCATACCCAATGAACAATTCAAGAAAGGAACACCGATGACAAAGAAAACCAATAGACTGACAGAGCAGACCGACCATCAAAACTGACAGTCAATTAGAGAACCCACAAATAGTGGATCTGAGTTTTACACGTCAGATAAAGCATTGTAATTCTATTTATAGAGTTTTAATTTGTTTTAAATCATTACTTGAGGGTCAAGCAAGTATATTGTAAATGTTTTAAAGCATCCTAACAGATCTAAAACATATCTAACTAAAGATCAAGGTCAATTTGTAAACCTTGGATCTAGAGTTAACTTGTGAAAGCGTGAATCAAGAATTGAGCTAAAATCTAGTATAAATAGATGTTCAATCAATTGTGAATCATGAATTCATTATTGTTGATAGCCACGAAGATCATCTAAGGAGTAGAAGGAAGAATTCATGCAAAGTTCAGAAATAGATCACACCAGTTATCAAGAACACACAGAGGCTATCGACGAGAAGACAAAGGTATTATTCAATCATAGAAAGATGATTACTCATACATAGGAAGCTTTATTGGATCTGTTATTAGCGATTGGAGATTGCATACATCATTAGATCAAAGACTTATGTAGTTTCATTCTAACAAGTGCATCACATCTAGAAAATCATTTTGTAGAAGGTGGACTTAACCGTTCTTTACAAATCTCTTAACAGAGTGCACACTTAATAGTGTTGCTAAAGCTTCAAATGAAGTAGATCTTAATAGGTCTCCACTGTAATAATCCTAACAGGGTAGGTCATTAGAAGTGACCAATTGTAAGCCTTAACCAGCCCCTTCTTATCTATAGATAGTGAAGTCTTGTGGGTAACAATCCCTACCACAGTTTTTACTTCCTAACAAGATTTTTTTGCGATATCATATTTTGTGTCATGTGTTATCTATTTTCATGAATGTTTCTTGTATGATTGCATATACATAAAGAAATATGAACAATTAGATAAGATAATTTATAAACTGATGAATAAGGTTTAATGGGCTAACCAAGAAAAGTTTTAGAGGTACTGATTCACCCCTCCCCTCTCAGTACATCATTCCAATATAATTCCAACAATTGGTATCAGAGCTAAGTCTCTTTCTTGAAAAGCTTAAAGACTTAAGAGAAAAGATCATAGCAATGGAAAAGTACAGACTAGACATGACTATTGAGAATGAGTAGTTGCAGATGCAGATAAACTATGAGCAGTATAAAGAGGCAAGAATCAAGTTACGAAAAATTCTTGATGAAAGAAAAATTATGGCAACTAGGCTGAATGAGAAGGACTACAAAGAATTAGAAATACAAGATTACTTTGATACAGTAGAATCATCAACAAGCAAAGTTTTAGATGCATCAGTAAAAGAAATCACAAGTCTACAAGAGGTCAATCTACATCTAACAGAGAAAATCAAGATGCTGCAAATCGGTCAAGAGACTCAAATGGTGAAAATTATTGATGTCATGAATGATGCAAGAAAAGCTGAAAATGAAAGAACAATAGCCATTGATGATAGGAGAAAAATAACAGAGAAGCTGCAAGAGAAAGAATCAGAGATTCAAAGACTTACTGAGCATCACCATGAGGTTACCAACTAGATTATTCTTATGAGTCAAGAAGCAAATAAACTAAATACAGAACTCATTGAAAGAATATAGATTATCGGTGAGCTAAGAGAAGAGAATAAAAAATTGAAGCATGAAATCAAAGTCCAGAATCAACACAATGAATTGATCAAAAAGGTTGAAGAAAGCAAAAAAAGGATGGATGATTTTCTTGATGGACAGAGAAGAGTCAACAACTACACAGGATTAGGGTACAATGAGAATGGTGAATCTTCTAATCAACTAGATCAAAGAAATGCTTTCACAACCCCAAGATCCAAGAAGCTTTCATGCAATCACTGTGGAAAACCCAGCCACACCTCAAACATCTGCAGAAGCAAAATGAAAGGTATTTCTCAAGCACAATCTACTTTCATTGGTAATTATTATAAATGTCAAAAGAAAGGACACAAGGCATATGAATGAAGATCCAAAGTGACAAATCCAAAAAGAAAAACCTATATGGACAAGTACTGTTCTACCTACAAGATGAATGGGCATACACATGAAGAGTGCTAGAAAAATAACAACAAGGCCTAGACACCAAAAGAAATTAATAATACCCACAAACCAACAAGAGTAGGTAACTCATATGTTTGGGACTATAACACATGGGTAAACTACACAGCATGTGGATGGTATGGTCATATTGCTGCCAACTATATGAGAAAATGGAGCAGAAGGTCAAGAGGTTGGACCAATCTAGGTATGGCATGTTTGCATTGTCATAAGGTTGGACTTGTGATAAAAGATTGCAAAAACCGACTGACAGATACAAGTACTCATCCCAATGGAAATATCATTGATGACATCAAGAGAATGAGAAACAAGATGTGGGTAAAAGCCACAAACACTAAAGGTGTAGGAACAAGCAATACAAATGATGACACCCCATCCAATGGATCCGGTGACATCACTACATCCAACTAAAATGCACAAGTATGTATGGAAGTGCATTATGACAAAGTTATATTATGCATCGGTTCCATTACACATAGTTCATATTATAATATTAGCATGAATAAAGATGCAATATATTGTTGTTTGTTAAAATATTGAAAAGAAACCATCAGTTATTGGGCACAATTTGCATCGGTGAACACACACAGAAAACTTAGAACTAGTTACTGGAATGTATCGGTCATTACACAAGCTAAGTGTAAACTGATGGACATCGATGAACCTTGAGGAAATGAAAGTTGTCTTCGCCACTTTACTGACCATCATCGGTGAAGACACCAAAGCTGCTAGCAACCCCGATGCTTTGTACAGACACCAAAGATGTTATGAATGTCTCTACCGACAAACTCAGTCTTTATATACTGACGCGTTGGTAAGCATTAATGACAACTTAGGGCACAAAAAGGTTATAAAAGCCCAACAAGTAAACTCATTTTCGCACCCGCAATTTTCAAGTAGAGCAGAGTGATTTCAAGCAATTTGGAGTGCGAACTAGCAGGAATCAGTTTGACACAAGGCATTCACATTCACAAGCAATCACAGAGAATCTGTAAGTAATCACATTCACCGACCGCACTGTTTTATTTGTGAAAAGCCCTAAATTTTTGCAACACGATGGCATCAACTTCTAGAGTTGAGAAGATTAAGGAAGACAAGAAGAAATTGTTCAAACTTGTTAGCAGAGGCTCTTATGCTGAACCCAAATTCAAGCTACACCCAGAAATAGCATCACAACCTGATGATTCTGGAGCATTCTCCAAAATCCCACCTAGGGTTTTTCCGGTAGAGGATGTAAGGTCCTATATACACTACAAGATCTTAGAAATAGGATATCTAGACCTCAATAATGCCAACAGGGCACTATGTGATAACGTTGGAAATCTCAAAGAAGAGCATAAACATATGGAAGTAAAGGGACTCACGAATGCATTGCGTTTTCCCAAAGTCTTCAAAATAGAGTGGATAAAGATTGTTCTTAGGAGAATGCACAACAAGACTTTATGGATTAATAAGCCAAAGCCAATAACAAAGGATGTTATTCATGTAGTTACTGGTTATCCTATGACTGACAAAACACAAGCTCACAAGCACCCATCCTTGGCGGAAGTTGAAAAACTGACTGGTGGTAAATCAAACAAAAGAGCACTTAAGGTCAACACTATTATAGACATAGAGTTGAAGTTTGGAGCATGTGTTGTTGGATATAAAATATTCCAAATGAGTAGAATGAATAGCATATCAAGTACTGCTATGAGCACAGCATACAAGATCATCAAACAGGGAAAGAAGATGGATCTTGCAGAGATCCTATTACATCAACTGGAGGAGAACATGTGCACTATAAGATCTTCAAGAACAAACACTTGTAAGTTTGGTTCCCTCATAATGTGCATATTCTTTTACTTTGAAGAATACTTTCCTTCAATAGGAAAATTTGTATGGGACACAAGTAGGCCTATAACCATTCAGATAGGTGAATTCTTAGAATCACTAGGAACATATTTTGATAATCTGATGCATAAGTATTTCAAAACCATTAAGGAAATGTTGCAATCAAGAACAAGGATTCCTGAAAATATGATAGAGGAACACAAATAAAATATATGTTTCATGGTAGATACTGATTTCACATACATCCAAGCTGTAGTACCTAGGAATTCATGGCTTACACAGTTAGAATATGAAATCAAAGCAGGACTAGCCAATGAGTGCATTCAGGCACTACTGAATGAACCAGTGGACAACAAGAAACAAAGATTTGGCACCTATGAAGAGGCCAAACAGAATATTAAAAAAATTCTTGTTATCAAGAAATTTGTAAAACAGTCAGGCAGAATGGTGAAGAATTTGAAAAAGAAACTGAATATATCTTATGAAGGTGAAGAAGAAAAGGAAGGTGAAGAGGAACAAGAGGGTAATTAGGAAATCACCGAGGACCAGTTACCCATCAATGATACAGCAAAAGAGAATTAATCAGAGGAAGAAAAGTATGATTCACCACCTCCTCCTCCACCTAAGAAGTCAAGAATGAGGATTCAGACAGCAAAGGATGCAACTCCTAATCCCATGGTAAAAGGAAAGGTGTATAAGAGGAAACCTGACACATCAAAGGGAAAATAACCAGTTGGGAACCCTATCAAAAGGAGAAAGTTTGTTCAGACAAATGAGGATATAGAGGACTCAGCTATGGATGAGCCTGACACTGCAATTGAACAAGCAAAGGAAACACCAAAGGTGACATCAACTACTGAAAACATTGATGAAATTTGTAAGTACATTTCAGAAGCATCATCTATTGGACATCCTAAGATTAGGAAATGGTTGAGATGGGATTCTGTAGAATAGAATAAAATTGTAGATGCAATTATAACCAAAATGTGCAGACACTATTATGTCCCACTTCAATTCACTACACATGATGTACCTCAAGAATTGTTGATTAGACTATCTTCTAGGTTCACATTTGCACTCCATGAGGAGAAAAGGATAAGAGAAAGAGTACTTGTCTCTCTTATGCCTCCTGAATCAAAAAGGGAAGAAATAAATGAAATCATGGAGAAATATGAGAAAAATTTCTTACCCAAAATGAGAGCCTACAAATTTCTGGAAGAGAATTTTATAGAGCTAGAACAAGAAGCTCATGATAAATGGAGCAGGATACTCAATCTTGCTAAGGAGAGCAGTTATGAGAAGGAAACTGTCACTCAGAGAGATCTAACTCAATAGCTAAATTATACAGTGAAGAAGTTCAAATAACTAGCTAGAAATTGGTTGATATTATAGATGAAGAATGGCCTAAAAATAGTGAGGAAAATTAAGTACCAACAAATCCAATTCACATCAGTTTAGAGGATGAAGAAGTTACCAAAGAAGAGTTAACAATAAAAGTAATTGAGATGATGATATAAATGATGAATCATGGTTAGACAACATTTTCAATGACACTACAAGAAAATACCATGCAATAGGAATACAAAAAGATGAAGACATAAATAATGTAAACGGCAATACCGATGGACGAGATTCTACTATTGACATTGCAACAGTCAATACACCAACAAACATGAATATATTAATAGACGCTATTGATATTCAGTCAAGTTAGGATAAATCATCTAAAAAGGATGATGATATACCCAAGGATATGGGTACAGATGAAACCAAAGATGCATCCAACACTCAAAAGGATACAAATACAGAAATGAAGGATACAACTGACAATCAGCATTAAGTGTCAAATGATCAAAACAAAGATGCAGATAACAAAACTAAGGATACATTGAGAAAGGTTGAAGAAAAAGATAAGAGTGAAGAAGTAAAGCAGGATGAAGGCACACATCAAAAACAAAATATATCTATTGATACACCTAAGGCCAATGAGGAGATGTCTTCACAAAACTAGCAAGTGGACTCAGAATAGAAATAATAGGATGCCTCATCTTCTCGACCATCGCCTACCAAGTCAACCCAATCTCAATGATTACAAATGTTAGTACATCAATCTACCACCTAGCCAAAGAAGAAGAAGAAGAAAACATTGAAGAAGTACATCTTGGCTGTGACAATGGATGAAGTAATAGAAGTCCCAAACTGGGATATTACTACTTTGGATAGTGATAAAATTCAAGACTTTGGAGTGATATGCCAAAGGAAATCCATTCAGAAGAAAATGATACAGGAACATAGGGAAACAATGGCACTTGACAAGGCAAGAGACATCCTCCAACAACTTGTTCCTGAGGTGAAACTTGAACCAAATGCTACAGTTAAGGAGCATATTGTTGTTCTTGCTGATGCCATCATAGATCAAAATATAGATGCAGAACAAGCTATAGAAGAACAAGCAAAGAAAAAGTATCAATTCAAGTTAATTGATAAGATCAGCCAAGAAGTGGCAGTGAACAAGGTAAAGCTCTTTGAACTAACTGATCAATTAGAGCCAATGATTGCTGAGGCAATTACCTTAGTTCAAAAGATGTGCACACTTGAA
>MU225477.1:1220805-1251534 GCA_018584345.1 Thuja plicata | reverse complement strand
GAACTAACTGATCAATTAGAGCCAATGATTGCTGAGGCAATTACCTTAGTTCAAAAGATGTGCACACTTGAAAAGTTTACAAAAGAAAATAGTGACAAGTTAGTAGAAATAGATTCTAATGTCACAATGAGTGCACAAAGCCTAACCTCAAATGTAGATTGTATCAAGGCACATCATGACAAGGTCATTGAGGCTAACAGGATGAGGCAAGAAATATGGGATGCTGAAACACAACTACGAGGTGAGATTACCGAACTATAGGCACACATCTTGCCTAATCTTACTATTCTACAACAACATATTTCTGAAGCCCGAAACTTAATTGCAACCCCAGAGATGTCTGTAGTAGACATCATCTATGATATACACATAAGGATATCACTTGAGCACATGGCTCTAGAAATTATGAAGGATAAATGGGAAAAGATGATGGAGGAGATCAAGTCCTCACATTCCCACCTTTTTGACAAGATGTAAGTACCTTTGCCTTTATTATCAAAAATGGAGGAATAGAAAGGAAATGTATATTGTATGTACAGAAGGAACAGATATGTAAAGATAGTTATGTACAATATATCAAAAAAAAGAGTACATAAGGAAATGTATATATACTTACACTTATCAGCATACACATAGGGGGATTCATTCAAATGACTAAGGAAGGATTATACACAGGTGTACATACTAATACATTTAGTATGTTGCACATATCATGTTTTTGATACTAATGTCAAGGGGGGAGATTGATGACATTATTTTTCCATTAGTACACTTAGTGAAAAACATTGATAGAGATCATCGGTACAAGCATAACCGGTGGACTGCAAGCATAACCGACAGACAGCGAGCATACCTGACAGAACAAAAATTCATGATAAAATGTTAAGTATGGAATTGACCGACGAACATTGATAAGTGTTAACACCAACGAAGTAAACAGGACATCACCGATGGGTCAATGACATAACACAAAGATCATCACCGACGACACACTTTTGAGAACAGAACCGATGAAGCACAAAAAAGGCATACCCAATGAACAGTTCAAGAAAGGAACACTGATGGCAAAGAAAAACAATAGACTGACAGAGCAGATCGACCATCAAAATTGACAGTCAGTTAGAGAACCGACAAATAGTGGATCTGAGTTTTACATGTTAGATAAAGCATTGTAATTCTATTTATAGAGTTTTTATTTGTTTTAAATCATTACTTGAGGGTCAAGCAAGCATATTGTAAATGTTTTAAAGCATCCTAATGGATCTAAAACATATCTAACTAAAGATCAAGGTCAAGTTGTAAATCTTGGATCTAGAGTTAACTTGCAAAAGCGTGAATCAAGAATTGAGCTAAAATCTATTATAAATAGATGTTCAATCAATTATGAATTTTGAATTCATTATTTTTGATAGCGATGAAGAGCATCTAAGGAGTACAAGGTAGAATTCATGCAAATTTTAGAAACAGATCACACCAGTTATCAAGAACACATAGAGGCTACCGACGAGAAGACAAAGGTATTATTCAATCATGTGGAAAGATGATTAGTCATACATAGGAAGCTTTATTAGATCTGTTATTAGAAATTGGAGATTGCATACATCATCAGATCAAAGACTTATGTAGTTGCATTCTAACAAGTGTATCACATCTAAAATCCTTTTGTAGAAGGTGGACTTAACCGTTATTTACAAATCTCCTAACAGAGTGCACACTTAACAGTGTTGCTAAAGCTTCAAACAAAGTAGATCTTAACAGGTCTCCACTGTAATACTCCTAACAGGGTAGGTCATCAAAAGTGACCAATTGTAAGCCTTAATTGGCCCCTTCTTATCTACAGATAGTGAAGTCTTGTGGGTAACAATCCCCACCGCAGTTTTTACTTCCTAAAAAGAGTTTTCTGCGATATCATATTTTGTGTCATGTGTTATCTATTTTCATGAATATTTCTTGTATGATTGCATATACATAAAGAAAGATGAACAGTTAGATAAGATAATTTACAAACTGATGAATAAGGGTTAATGGGCTAACCAAGAAAATTTTTAGAGGTGTTGATTCACCCCTCCCCTCTCAGTACATCATTCCAATATAATTCCAACAAAAAGTTGCATTGTTTCTTAGTTCAATATTGCTTAATGGTGCATCCTTCAAACCGTTCACCATGGGACCAAACCATAAGCTCCATCAGATTTGATTAGCTAAGTAAATGCTATTGGAGACATTTTTTTGCATGTTTAGCATCAAGAACATTCTGGCGCATGTCAGAACCTAAGTGTTCCCAAGGTGCAAAAAATCAAATTGGGCAGCGATTTTTGGAGAGTGATATGTCAGACCTCATGATGGGCATCAAAGAACTGTGAAGTGCACAAGGACCATCTTAGGAAGGCCTAAAAACATGTAGCTCTATTTTGGGATAATCCACTTGGTTTCCATTTGGCAACCCAGTCTCGGTTAGTGTTAAAATTTGCATTGTTGCTCAGTTGAAAGTTGTTCAATGATGCATCTTTCAAACCATTCATTGTGGGACCAAACCATCAGCTTCATCAGCTCTGGTTAGTCGGTTAAATGTTGGTGGAGACCTTTTTTTCCTATGTAGCATCAAGAACATTCTAGCACATGTTAGACCTAAGTGTCCCCAAGGTGCACTAAGCCAAATCGGGCAGCAATTTTTGGAGAGTGTTATCTCAGACCTTATCAGGGGTGTCAGAGATCTGTGAAGTGCACAAGGACCTTCTTGGGAAGGCCTACAAGCACATAGTTCAGTTTGGGCATATTCCACTTGGTTTCCATTTGGTGACCCAATCTCGGTTGGTGCAAAAATTTGCATTCTTGCTCAGTTGAAAGTTTCTCAATGGTGCATCTTTCAAACTTCTCATCTTGGGACCAAACCATCAGCATCATCGGCTTTGGTTTCTCAGGTAAATGCTAATGGAGACCTTTTTTCCCGCATAGCATGAAGAACATTTTGGCGCATGTCAAACCTAAGTGTTCCTAAGGTGCACTAAGGAAAATCAGGCAGTGATTTTTGGAGAGTGATATCTCATACATTGTGAGGGGTATCAGAGAACCATGAAGTGCACAAGGACCATCTTGGGAAGGCCTATAAGCATGTATCTCAGATTTGGTATATTCAACTTGGTTTCCATTTGGCGATCCAATCTTTTTGGTGCAAAAGGTTGCATTATTTCTTAGTTGAAAGTTGCTCAATGGTGTGTCTTTCAAACCATTCATCCTAGGACCAAACCGTCTATTTAGTTAGCTCCAGTTCGCCAGGTGAACCCCAATTACAACCCCATTCCACTCACGGAGATGCAAAGAATTTCAGCAAACACCCCATATGGAAGTGTCCCCAAGGTCTATTACGCCTATTAGCCCAATTTCAGTTACCAATATACAGCAACCTGGACAACAATAAACACATAAGATCCAACTGATCCACCCATCCATTCATCATAGGAACAACATAGTAGAGGAAAAACAACATCTCTAAATCATGAATTCAATGATCGCTCACAAATTAAGACCACTTGGATGTTGGATTTGCTACCAACTATTAGGGAGTTAGTCGTGACACCTATTGGGGTAATTAATTTTATTCTAGTTGTTATGTGCAGAGAATATCCAACTTTTACATTAAATAAAACTATATTTTTTGAAATATGATAATTTTGATCATCTCTACAACTGGTACGAACCCTGGATAATACTGACATATCACCTTCCTTGGAGTTTTTTCTTGGTTACTTGGTAACTTGTTCTCTTTTTTAGTGTCATGTGTCTTTTTTTTGTGATTGTGTTATGTCATATGTGCTCTTGTTGTATTTTTTGGGCTTTCATTTATTAACCCTTGTGTGTTTCCTTATTTCCTTGACTTGTGTGAATTTGGGTTTTGATAGTCTTACCCCGTTCTAGGTTGCTCATGTGATTCAGTGTAATGGATGGCAATCATGAACAGATCATTAATGGGCACAAAGATGTTGAAGTTATTATGGCAGAGGAAGATACAAATGTGGAAGGAAATATTTCTTCTCCCTCAAGCAATCAGAAAATAGATAAAGAGATTCCAGAGAAAGTCTCAAATAAAGAGAAACCTTCTTTTAAGGATGTGAATGCAGAGGATTTTATCCTGGTGTGCCCTCTATCTGCTAATTTTGATGGACTTTTTTTCTGAAAAGTTGATGCAGGTGGCAATGGAGGAGTGGGAAGGACCGCTGTCAATGGAGGTGGATGAAATGGAGGAAGTAATGTTGATCCTAGAGACCCTAGATGAGGATGTGGTGGTAGGTCTTCTCCCTTCGGTTTGAAAAGTCTCTCTTAAAACCAAAAAAAGATATGGTCAATGACATTAGGGAAGAGTAGGCTCATTTGAAAAATATTTCTATATTCTTTATATGTATGGAAAGCAATTCTTTACCTTCTCACAAGTTCCTTGATGAATGGTTACCAAATGTTTGGGGAAAAAAATTGGGTATCCATGTGAATTTTTGCATAATGGTTTAGAAAGGATTATTTGTTATCTTCTTGAGATAACATAATATGCAAGAAAGAGTATTAAAAAGGGGATTTTGGAATGTGGTCCAATCTCTAGTTTGACCATTTCCATGGTCACCCAAGGGCAATTTTGAACAATTTTTTGCTAGATCCGTACCTAACTGGGTCAAAATTAAAAATCTGCTGGCTGAGTTTTGGCCTTTTATTTCTCAAATTCTGAAACCATTAGGGATTGTTCTACACATTGAAGAGTCTAGAGTTAGTCTTCTGCATCTTAACAGGAGGGTCCTCATTGTTCTTTCTCCTAGATTTAATTTTCTAGAAGTCATTTCTTTAAATATTAAAGAAGAGATATGCTCGTGAGAGTTGTCCCTCTTGGGAAACCTCGGGGCTTTCTTCCATTGTAATCTTAATGGACAAAATAGGAAGGATTTTCCATATCTAAAACAACCATAGTCTACAAATTTTAAAGTCTCCTCAGAAGTTAATAAAGATGAAACTAAAAATGATTCTCAATTGGTTGATAAAACTAAAAAAATTGATCATTCTTCTAAAGAACATGTCTTGAATGGTGACCCTCAAGGTGACACTCAATATGGTCCTTCTTTTGGCCCGACCTTGATGTATGAAGAAAAATATTTTACCACTTTGGCTAACCCCTTATTTGACGAAGACTATGTTTTACACCATGCTAACCCTGACATCTCCCCGGCTGTGGAAGCATCCCATCCTCCCTAGCTGTGGATAAACTAGTAGATCACCCTGATTCCAATACTATGACTCGCCCCAGCAGATGGCCCTTGTTATGATTAAGGAGAAAGATGCTAAATTGGAAGATGATAAACAACCCTTTGTGGTAGAGGAAATATCCTTACCCAAGGCTATGACCATAGTTGATAATCTAGACCAATTCACTAAAGTTGTTAATCCCAAAAAGAAAAGGAAGGCTATGGAAAAGAATCCTCCATCTAATAATAGTAAAGATAAGAACAATAAGATGCCAAAATGTTTCAATTGATTGTACAAGAATCAAAAACCCCCATCTAAATAATTCATGATGATGAATGTTCATAGTTGGAATGTGAGATGACTTGAAATGCTGGATAGAAAATATGTTGTAAGGAGATGGTTAAATAATTTTAAGGCTGAAGATATTAATTTCCTTCAAGAGATCAAAGTTGTGGGGTTCCAAGCCTATACTATTCTTAAATTCCTATGGGACCAAGTCATTGGCTTTCACTCTTCATGAAAAAGGAAAAGGAGGGACTGCTATTCTTATTGGCCCCAAATGGGTTGAAAATATTCTTGATCATGGGATATTTCCCTGCCAAAGAGCTCTTTGGGTCACTGTTAAATTAAAGAGCAGGATCATTGCTATTTGTAATGTGTATGCCTCTGAGGACTATAGAGAATGGGTTGGCTTGTGGGTCTGGTGTACCTCTGGTCTTCCTAATGCTCACTGATTTTTTGTTGGGGATTATAATATGGTGGAATAGAGCATGGATAAGCATGGAGGTCTAAGACATAAGTGGAAAGGGAATGCATTTTTTTTCGGCAAAAATTTAAAAGGAAGTTTATTCTTGCAGATCCCCTTGAGAAGAAAATAAATGTAGACTCTGATATATGGTTTACTTGGTGCAATAATCAAGGTGGTCAGCAGAGATTCTATTGTAGGTTGGACATATTTTATGGTGATTCTTCACTCTTTTCATTTCCTCCTCAAGGAGGACTCTCTCCAGTAATTGTCAACCCTGCCTCCATATCTGATCACTCACCCATTTCTTCTCTTATCCACTTTGACCTAGATAGACCATCTACCTTTGGACCCAGGAAAAGTAGCCTCTTCAAACTAAATATTTCCCTCCTTGAGGACTCAGATACCGGTGATGCCATTAAGATGGTCTCTTACTTCTCTAAATTTTGTAATCATAAGCTTCGGCCCAAAGAGCAATGGGATTCCCTCACAGATCCATGGAAGAAGTTATTTCAAATTATTGGTAAAAATAAATCCATGGGAGAAAAGAGGGAAGAATCTTTTTTGAAAACTAGATCGAATGCTATTAAAAAGAAACTTCAGAAAAAATGCTTTGATACTAAGCTTGAGCAAGAACTAGTAGATATCAAACATCAACTTAGGAAGTTTTAGAAATATAAGACTCAAGGTTAAAAGATTAGAGAAAGAATGAATTGGCTATAGGAATGGGATAAAGGGTCCAAATACTTCTTCAACTTAATCTAAGCTAAGAATAGGAGGGAATTGATTGAATAAATTCATGTCAACTCTGTGAATACTAATGATCCTGCTGCAATCAAAGAGGCATTCTACAAGTTTTATATTGATCTTTTCTCTTTGGAACATGGCATGGAGAATCGGGAGGTATTGGATAAATTCCTTAAGCTCATACCTAAAAAATTATCTTCCAATGAGGCCGCTATGTTAGAGAAAGATATTTCTCTAGAAGAGATTAATGTTGATATTGGTTTCATTGCTAATGGTAAGTCCCCTGGCTTAGATGGTCTCCCTATTGAATTTTACAAATAGAATATTTACTAGATTGGTAATAAACTCCTGGCCTTATATGACAATTCTTTTGAAAGAGGTTCCTTGGGCATAGACATCAACAAAGGATTCATTAAATTGTTACCCAAAGCATGGGAGAAAACTCAAGTTAAGAATTGGATAGTGATCTTTTCTCTTCAGAACATGGCATGGAGAATCAAGAGGTATTGGATAAATTCCTTAAGCTCATACCTAAAAAATTATCTTCCAGTGAGGCCGCTATGTCAAAGAAAGATATTTCTCTAGAAGAGATTAATGTTGCTATCGGTTTCATTGCTAATGGTAAGTCCCTTGGCTTAGATGGTCTCCCTATTGAATTCTACAAATAGAATATTTACTAGATTGGTAATGAACTCCTAGCCTTATATGACAATTCTTTTGAAAGAGGTTCCTTGGGCATAGACATAAACAGAGGAGTCATTAAATTATTACTCAAACCATGGGAGAAAACTCAAGTTAAGAATTAGAGGCCAATTACTTTATTGAACACATGGCTTATAAGATCATTGTTCAGGTCTTAGCTAGAAGGATTGAAAATTTGTTGAAGAACTTCATTTTTATCACACAAACTGGTTTTAATCAAGGAAAATCTATTTTAGAGAACCTTATCACTAGCTGGGAGGTGATGCATTGGGAAAGAGCCGATGGGAAGAATGTTGCTATGATATTTTTAGACTTTGAAAAGGCTTATGACAGGGTGGAGGGGACCTTCATTATTGGTATGTTCACGGCTTTTGTATTCCCAGAGTACTTTTGCAAATGGATCGATATCCTTTTTAATGACTCCTCCACTTTGATTGATGTCAATGGTGACCTCTCTGAACATATATCCCTCCAAAGATCTATTAGATAGGGCTGCCCTATTTCCCTTTCTCTCTTTTTTATAGTTGTAGATGCCATATTTTACATTCTTAGAGCCAGTAGTATTGGCCCACCTATCAGATGTATCTCCCTCCCTAATGATGATGAACTTATCAATGCCTAGTTTGCTGATGACACCTCTCTTTTTTAGAACTCTCTGGGGAGAACTTTAACAATGCTTTGTAAACACTTCATTTTTTTCCTTTCTTATGTTTCCAAAGTGGCTCTTCATAAATCCACTATTTTGGGATGGTCTGATGTGGCCCAGAGTTGGTTACTAGTGGCTTGCAATAGGCTGGTCCTAGAAAAAATTGTTAGATACCTTCGGATTCCTTTTTTGTGGATCCTTGTACTAGTGATATTTGGGAATGGATTTATGAAAAGATGAATAAGAAACATTTAAAATGGAAAATCTACTCTTTGTCCTTAGCTGGTCATGTACAAGTTGTTCAAACAGTGTTAACCTCTCACCATATCTATTTTTCTTCCACTTGCTTGTTCTCCAATTATCAGGTGAATATACTAGAAAAAAATTTGAGAGAGTTTATATGGTCTGATGGGCTTGTGGTGCAGGAGCACACCTAACTCAAACCCCTAGCTCTTTATCTCTAGCATGTAATGAGTCTAGCCAAGTCAGGAGAGTTTGTGTGGACCTTAGAAAGTCATTTATTTCTCCCTAAGATGGATTTGACTAGGTCAATCCATGTCTAGATAGGTTGCTTAGTTGGTTTCTTTTGTTGTGTGTGTTTGTGAGGTAGTTTGTAAGCCTCTAGAAATCCAACCAAGGCATTGGGAACTTTGGATAAGCTGCTTGGTATCACTGGTGATCAGCCAGAACTGGTGCTTGGCCAACACTACCAACTCGGCCAGCACTACCAGCTCGGCCAACACTACCATCTCAGCCAGCACTGCCAACTCAGCCAACACTGCAGCTCGGCCAATAGTGTAGCTTGGCCAACACTCAAGCTAGGTTTACATTACTGTTGCTTGGCAAAGTCAGTCGTAATAGCCCGTGAAAAGTGGATCTTGTCTTTTATGGACAGTATGTTCAGTTGTAACGATTCCTGAAGAGATTCTTGTGAATATGTGGGCAGTTAGAGTTCTTTCCAATGAGAGGATGGTTATTAATAACATCCCAAGCCTTCATTTTAGAGATCAAGAGAGAGAGTAGAGATTGAAGAAGAGGAGAAGCTATAGGAAAGTTAGAGATTTGTAGATTATTGTACTGTTTTGTTTCCAGTAATGAGAAGTTGCAAATTGTGTGTTTAGCAGATATCAAGTTTCTTTGTGGTTCCTTTTGCATGCAAGTAGATTAGTTACTTTATTTTATGTTTTGCAAGTTATTAGTTCTTCACCTGTTATGGGTTGTAAATAGTAATGGCCCCTCAAGATTCCTGAATCCATGGTGAGAATCATGTGTTGGAATGGAACTCAAGAGGATCCCTTGTACAAAGTTTCCTTTTTGTTTTCTGTAGGAGAAGCAATAGAAAAGAGTCTGGAGATCTTACCCTAGGTGAGCTTGGTAATAGTCCGGCTAGGGAGAGAATAAAAGCAATGTTCAGAAAACATTGAATAAGCGAGTAGAATGAATGTAATTGTGTAGGTTCGGCAAGAAGAAGATGAAAAGCATTTTGATGGGGACTTATTCTTGAAGAGGAGGTAAAGTTGAGAGTGACTTACCTTAGTTTATTGTTGTGAACACCCTAAGAGATCTAGAAGGAAGATCTCAGAGTAGAGCCAAGCTAGTTTTGTAGCAGCAACAAGACTCCAGCACCCACATCAGATTGGTATCAAAACCCTAAAATATTTGGGCATATGTTGTTTGGATGTTATCTGCAGGAATGCCTGTCAACTCATCCAAGATGGCGACCAACGCGAAACTCGCAAAAGACGTAGAAGATAAATGAGAGGAAAATAGACTTCTAAAGGAACAGTTAGCCAAAATGGTGACTAAGTTGGAAGAAGTGTAGCTTAGGACTCCAACAGTTAGCGAACAGATGAGAGAAGCTAATGGAAATGGTAAAGCAATGGCAGAGGAAGACATTATACCAGAACTAGACCATGTGCTTCAAGAAGAGCCATTCTTGAAAGCATTGAAGGCAATGAGTGGTAAGTCCTGAGAAGGTGTGCCTCTATTTAGTGGCAAGATAGAACCAGATTTAATCATGGAATGGATAGAAGGTCGTGAAAATCACTTTGACTATGATAATGTGACCAAATCTTAGAAAGTAAGAATAGCCAAAATAAGGTTGAGAGGAACTTCTCTCACTTGGTGGAAGTTTGTCCAAGATGAGAGGACTAAAGAAGGAAAGAACCCCATAACCAGTTGGAAAGGTATGGTGGCCAAGATGAAGGAAACTTACGTTCTTGATGATTATGAAGTGCAGTTGCACAAAAAGAGATAGAATCTGAGACAAAAGGATTTAGAAGTCAGTTTCTACACAGAAGAGTTTCACAAGCTATGTGTAAGGTCGCATGTGATGGAAGAAGAAATAATGAAAGTGGCTAGGTACCTGAATGGTCTCAAGAGGAGTATCCAAGAGGAAATTAGTCTCTTAAACCCCAAGATAGTACACCAATGTTACCAGCTAGCCCTCAAAGTGGAGGAAAAATTCAAGAAGAAGCAAGATTCAAATAGCAGAGGAAGAGTAAGAGACAGTAGAGGTCATAGAGGAGGATTTGGAGGAAGAAAATAGAGTGAGTCCAAACTCACTAAGAATCAAGGAGAATATAGTAACACAAGAGGTGGTTATAACCATGAAAGAGGTTCAAATACTACTTCAAGAGGAAGAACTAATAACCAAGGAAGAGGATCTTACTTCTCTTCAATGAAGTGTTACAACTGTCAGAAAATTGGACATCCTGCATATCGGTGTCCTAAGAAGAGTTCTACATCACAACCTGAGGAGAAAGGAGAGTCAACTATGCACAAGAAGAGTCTTCTAGCAACAAGACAGTAGAAGTTGCACTAGATTTTGAGAATGGAGAGATCTAATGATTCGCAGAGTACTCCTCAAAGAAACTAGCAAAGAAGAGACAAGCCAAAGGAGATCTTTATTTCAAATCAAATGCAAGGTACTCAATAAGGTCTGTAAAGTTATCATAGATTCAGGTTCTACTGATAACATTATTTCTTTAGAAGCTATTGAAAAGTTAAAGTTGAAGAGAATTCCTCATACTAATCCTTATAGGTTACTTAGTTGAATAAAGATTAGCATGTATTAGTTAATGAACAAGCTTGGGTAGAATTTTCCATAGGGAGATAAAAGGACCAAGTGTTGTGTGATATACTGCCCATGGATTCTTGTCATCTATTATTGGGTAGACCTTGGCAGTTTGATAGAGTCACAGTACATGATGGAGCTAAGAACTCCTATTCATTTAAGAAAGATGGAGTAATTTTCAAGATTCAGTCAGTCTTGGAAGAAGGAAAAGTAAAGAAAGAGGGTCCTAACATATTGTTAGTAGGTGAGAAAGAGTTCTTACAAACATTGGAGGAAGAATATGGAGTAGGTTTTTCTTTGGTTCTAAAGCCAAAGAGGGATAAAGGGGATAAGAAGGAAGAGTTACCCTTAGAAGTGAAAGAGTTGTTGAGTCAATACTAAGACATCATTAGTGATGGTCAACTAGATATTCTACCACCTGAGAGATCCATTAGTCATCAGATTGACTTCATCCCAGGAGCCTCACTTCCCAATAAAGCTGCCTACAAAATGACTCCATAATAGAATGCAGAGATAGCCAACCAAATTCAAGAGTTGCTTGATCAAGGACTGATTAGAAGGAGAATAAGCCCATGTATTGTTCCCACAGTCCTAGCCCCAAAGAAGAATGGTACTTGGAGGTTATGTATAGATTCCAGGACCATAAATAGGATCACTATTCGGTATAGATTCCCAATCCCTAGGATAGAGGATTTGATGGATTTCTTAGGAGGATTACTCCAAGATAGACCTTAAGAGTAGTTATCATCAGGTAAGAATCAAAGGTGGAGATGAGTGGAAGACTACTTTTAAGACTACCGAGGGACTCTATGAGTGGCTTGTTATGCCTTTTGGGTTATCAAATGCCCCGAGCACATTTATGAGATTAATGAATGAGGTGTTGAAAGACTTCATTTGAAAATGGGTTGTAGTGTACTTAGATGACATTTTAGTTTTTAGAAAAACCAAGGAGGATCATCTGAGACATTTTCAAATGGTGATGCAAAGATTGCATGAAGATAAGTTGGCAATCAACTTGGAGAGGAGTGAGTTCATGAAACAAGAACTTGCATACTTGGGTTTTGTTATCTCAGAAGGTAACTTGAAGATGGATATCAGCAAGGTGGAAGAAATTTTGAATTGGCCTACACCTAAGTCAGCCACAAAAGTAAGAAGCTTCCATGGATTAGCACAGTTCTACAAGAAGTTCATCAGGCAGTTTAGTGAAATCAGTGTACCTGTTTTAGATACCATAAAAGGAGGTATGAAGGCAAAGTTCCAATGGAATGAGTAGGCTGATAAAGGATTTGAGGATTTGATGAAAAGTATAGAAACTCAACCTATTCTTAATCTTCCCAGCTTTGATAAGTTGTTCACTGTGGAATATGATGCAAACAATGTTGCCATAGGTGCAGTTTTGAGTCAAGAGGGAAAACCAGTAGCTTTTCATAGAGAAAAACTAAATGATGCAAAGAGGAAGTATTCCTCATATGATTTGGAGATGTACGTAGTAGTACAAGAACTAAGGAAATGGAGACATTATCTCCTTCCTAAGGAATTTGTAGTCTTTACTGACAACCAGGCTTTAAGTTTTCTCAATTCTCAAGAAAAACTAAGCTATAAGCATATGAAATGGGTAGAGTACATTCAAGCCTACACCTTCACCATCAAGCACAAGAAGGGAGTATAGAACAAGGTAGCAGATGCATTGAGTACAAGGTTTCTCACGGTGCAAGAAATTTAGTTAATAATCATTGCCATAGACAACTTCAAGGATCTATATTTAGCAAATGAAGATTTTTCAACAGCATACAAGGTATGTCAAGATTTTCAGAATTACTTTCATAGCAAGTATTATAATTTCACCTTACAAGAACATCTTCTATTTAAAGGAGGACAACTCTGTGTACCAAAAGGTTCAATAAGGGATAACTTATTGCAAGAGAAACATAATGGTTCAATGAGCAGACATTTTGGGGTGCATAAAACCTTAGAATTGGTGCAGCGGTACTACTATTGGCCAAGAATGAGCAGAGATGTTTAGAAGTATGTGGAGAATTGCATAGTTTGTCAAAAGGCCAAGGGTACTTCATAAAATGCATGATTTTATCAACCACTTCCAATCCCAAACCGACCTTGGGAGTGTGTCAACATGGATTTTGTGGTTGGACTTCCTAAGACAAAGCTAGGAATGGACAGTATTTCTGTGATTGTGGATAGATTCAGCAAGATGGCTCACTTTGTTCCATGCAAGGCCACACATGATGCATGCTATATAGTACATATTTTCTTCCGAGAAGTAGGGAGGATACATGGATTACCTTTGAGTATTGTATCAGACCGAGATTCTAAGTTTATGAGTCATTTCTAGAAAACCTTATGGCAGAAGCTTGGTACAAATATTTCCTTTAGCTCGGCATACCACCCACAAACTGACGGTTAGACTGAAGTGGTGAATTGAAGTTTAGGAAATCTTTTGAGATGTCTCACAAAATAATATGGATAGTCATGGGATCAGTTACTTACACAAGCAGAGTTTGCCTATAATGATACAGTCAATAGATCCACTGGAAAAATCCCTTTTGCAATAGTATATGGGATTCATCCCAGGGGTATATGTGAACTCAAGGATCTTGGAAACAATGTAGAGAAGAGTGGTTATGCTGAAGATTTTTCTCAGTCCATGAAAGAAGTCCATGATACTATGAAGAAGATCTTAGTGGAGAGTACAACTCACACCAAGCAGAAGGAAGATGAAAGGAAAAGGGATGTTTAGTTTCAAATTGGAGATGTTGTGATGGTACACTTGAATAAACATAGGCTACAAAAAGGTGTTCCTCACAAGCTAAATATTATGAGGCTAGGTCCGTGTAAGATACTTGCAAAGTATGGAAACAATGCATACAAGGTGGAGCTTCTTGAAGACATTGGGTTGTCACCAATTTTCAACATTGCAGATTTGGTAGCATACAAAGGAACAATTAAAGATGTTGATCAGGACCTTCAAGAGGTGATACAAGAGGTAAAAGATCTGAAATTAACCCCTACTCCATCTATGACAGCTGAAAAGAAACTAGACTCAAGGGTCTACAAGAGGACTAGGAACAAAGACTATATGGAGCACCTTGTCAAATGGCATGAAAGAGAAGATTTTGATGCTACTTGGATCAAAGAAACATAATTCAAGAGGTTGGGCATTGATCCAAACATGCTCAATCCAAGATGGACTAACCTTTCTTTTTTCTGAGGGAGTATGGTGTAGGAGCACACCTAACTCAAACCCCTAGCTCTTTATTTCTGGCATGTACTGACTCTAGCCAAGTCAGGAGAGTTTGTGTGGACCTTAGAAGGTCATTTTTTTCTCCCTAAGATGGATGTGACTACGTCAATCCATGTCTAGATAGGTTTCTTAGTTGGTTTCTTTTGTTGTGTGTGTGTGTGAGGTAGTTTGTAAGCCTCAGGAAATCCAACCAAGGCATTGGGAACTTTGGATAAGTTGCTTGGTATCACTGGTGCTCAGCCAGCATTGGTGCTCAGCCAACACTACCAGCTCAGACAGCACTACCTTCTTGGCTAGCACTACCAGCTCGGCCAACACTGGAGATGGGTTTATGTTACTGTTTCTCGGCAAAGTCAGTCATAATGGCCTGTGAAAAGTGGATATTGTCTTTTATGGACAGTATGGTCAGTTGTAACGGTTCCTGAAGAGATTCTTGTGAATATGTGGGCAATTAGGGTTGTTTCCAATGAGAGGATGGTTATTAATAACATTCCAAGCCTTCATTTTAGAGATTTAGAGAGAGTAGAGATTGAAGAAGAGGAGAAGCTACAAGAAAGTTAGAGATTTGCATATTATTGTACTATTTTGTTTTGTTTCTAGTAATGAGAAGTTGCAGACTGTGTGTTTAGTGGATATCAAGTTTATTTGTGGTTCCTTTTGCATGCAAGTAGATTAGTTACTTTATTTTCTATTTTTCAATTTATTAGTTCTTCACCCATTCTGGGTTGTAAACAATAATGGTCCCTCGAGATTCCTGAATCCATGGTGAGAATCATGTGTTGGAATGGAACTCGAGAGGAGCCCTTGTACATAGTTTTCTTTTTTTTGTAGGAGAAGCAACAGCAAAGAGTCTGGGGATCTTACCCTAGGCGAGCTTGGTAATAGTCTAGATAGGGAGAGAATAAAAGCAATGTTTAGAAAACATTGAATAAGTGAGTAGAATGAATCTATTTATGTAGGCTCAGCAAGAAGAAGATGAAAAGAATTTTGATGGGGACTGAGTCTTGAAGAGGAGGTAAAGTTGAGAGTCACTTACCTCAATTTAGGGTTGTGAACACCCTAAGAGATCTAGGAGGAAGATCTCATATCAGAGCCAAGTAGGTTTTGTAGCAGCAACAAGACTCCAACACCCATATCAGCTTGGAAACAAGAAGCAACATTGTGTGAACTGGGAATGGTGTTGTAGGCCTAAAAAGAAAGGGGGTTTGGGTTTAAAATATATTAAGGCACATGGTTTTGCTATGGCCTCTAAATGGATTTATAAGGATCTTTAGGGAAATGATCCCTGGAAAGTTTTAATAAGGAATAACATTGAAAGGTTTGTTATCAGAAAAGGAAAGCAATAGAAAGACATCCCTCTCTGCTACATTATCATGGTGACTTTAAAATGAAGTTATTTGGAACTTGTGTCTTCTCCTCATCTTGGAAGGCATGGTCTCTAGTTAGGGGGTTCATCTCTACCCGGGGTGCATTTGATGGCTCTCCTTGCTTTACTCCTACCAATCATTCTATCTGGTGGGGACTATACGTTAATGATAAACCTCTACCATTAACTCAGAGTTGTTCTTCCAAAACTTGGAACTCCAAAGGCATCTCTCAGATCTTTGATCTCCTGGATTATAATTGGCTAGGGACATGGGATGAAATAAGTATGGAATTCCATCTTCTCAAAAAAAAATTATACTCAAATTTATAAAGCTTTAAACGGTACTATTGTGGGTAATATTATTGATATTTATGATTTTTTGAGAAAGGTTAAATGGAATGATGGTACTTTTCTTATCAAGACATCAACTAAAAAAAATTATAATTTTCTCAAGAATGATTCATCTATTTTCATACGAGTGACCCAGTGTTGGGGTTTTGATTGTCCTTTCTCAGATCATAATTTTTCTTTGACTTCTTTTGGAATTTTCCCTCTGAACCTAAGGTCTATTTTAGGTGTTTTTTGCTCCTTAAAAAAATTGCCATGGGTAATGTTTTGTCTTCTACGGGCATTGAGACTGTCAAGTGTGGTCTTTGTAATGTGGAGGAAATTTTTTAGCATCTATTTTTTTATTGTTTTTATGCTCACATGGTGTGTTCTATTTTTCTTGGGTCTCCCATTGTGTGGAAAGCTAAACCTGGGTTGTCTTGGTGTGAGGTCCTTGCTAGCTGTCTGGATTTTTTTTTTTTCAATCTCAACAAATTTTGGTCTGTACTGTCTTTTGATATTCTTTGGATCCTTTGGAAGGATATAAATAGGGACATTTTATAAAAGGAAAGGAGAAGACCTACTGAGTTTAACCTTAAACTCATCCATTTTTTAATCATGTCTCAGGTTTTTATGGTCATGGAGATCCCAAAGATAAAATTCATGATGTTGGCTCGAGAAGGTTCTTTTCTTATTTTAAAAGATGAAGTATGAGCTGCCCAATACACCAATCCCTATTAGAGTCCTTTCAACCCAGTTGAGATTGAAGAAGCACACCAGCTGCTCAACAATTCTCAAATTGATCTTAAATAAATGGAAGGTAATGTACATAATATCCTATATGATGGAAATAGTGCATGAGGAGATCTCCCTTAGTCTGGTCAAGAGGAGTTTCTAATGTTGGCAATACTAGTTGTGTGTATGATTTTTGTACTTGTTAAGAGAGACACAACACTTCAATAGATCATTGCATTAGTGAAAACAAGAGATTAGCAAGCATAGCAATCACCAAAATCGAACTATTACTTCCTATCTAGGAGGAGTTTGTAAAATGACATAATAGCCCTCAGATTATTCATATTCCAGTGACATATACAACCTAAGAATGGAAGATTCAAATAAAAACTATAAAGCCTAAATATGATCAAAATCATAAAAAATATGCTTAAGAAACATGCATCCTAGCTCTAGAAATGAAGATTATAATAATACAAAGTATCAAAACTATGATGCAATATAAATCTATATGAAAATGAGTAGCATAAAAATGCTTTCAACTCTTCAAAATTAGGAGCATTACAACAATACATTCAAAAGTTAAGGGCTTCCAAAATCAAGGGCCACTTGAGCTCGAAATCCATCCTATTTATAGAAGAAAAGGAGGAATGGGAGAAGACTCTAGAAGGAATGCCATTAATGAGGGTGTAAGACTCATTAATGAGGAGTGTGGAAGAGAATGTGTAAGAGACATTAATGCTTCATTTATGAAATAATTAATGAGGTATGGGTGAGGGTTTAAGATGCATGGGTGAGGGTTTAAGGTCAAGCTTGATAACTTTGACTTTAGGGGGAGGGTTGAATTCCTAATCATAGATTTAGGAATGTGACAAGCTTAAGGATATATTAGTATTAGGATTAAGGCTTAAGGAAGGTGATTAAGGAGATAGAGATGGGAGGAGAGAGAATTAGTAGAGGGGGATTAGCTAATTAGGGTTAATTACCTAATTAAGAAGAATTAGCATGTGAGAAGGGTTTGGGATGAGTTTGAACTCATGGTTTGGCATTTTGAGATTGGTTAGGTTAGAGGGAATATTAATGAAATGAATTGTTGTAACAACATATTCACTCAATAATAGGGATTTAATTAATCATTTAAGCTTTTGATTGCTTTGTAATAATTAATTAGGACTATAGCCAAATTGAACTAATTTAGGCTAGGGGATTGATTTTGCAAGTGATGAGGTATGATTAGGATTTCATTAATTCCCTTTAAATTAATTACCCTAGCCATGTTATTGATTTGAACTGATTGAATTGAATTGATTTGATTGGATTGGCTAAAGTGATTAATGTAAATTAGTGATTAGATCACTTAGGAGATTAAATCTTATTTGAATGAATTATGTCAGCCGATTGAAGAGTTGTCTAGACATAATTGGGGGTATGATCACACTTAGGTAAAATAGGGTCTATGGTCAGAGAAGACCAAATCTAGGTGGTTACTTTTGCCCCTCTTTGAATTGATGTGCGAGCAGCGCATTGATTCAAAGAAATTTTTTGATGTTGACTTCAGAAGGATTTAGAATTTTGCTCATGATCAAATGAAATGCCTGATGAGATCAGTCTCACACTTGATTGAACTAAATTGATAGAATTGACATTGAACTTGATTGTCATACAAAGGTCAATAAAAGATCTTAAAGATACCAATTCTGAACTTGGTTGTCATCCAAAGATCGATAATACTAATTCCAAACTTGGTGGTCATCCAAAAGTTAGTATGAAGCTGCCAGGAGCTTAGTAAGAATCTTTTAAAATGAGGAAACACAAGATATCTAGCTTATGAGAACCAAAGATTTCTATCAAACAGTCCTGAATTAGTTAAGAAAATTGTCATGCCCCTAGTTTGTTTGATAACAAAGTCATTTTTAATGTTGTTTTGAGCAAAAATTTGATTGATGGTAGTGTGATCATGCCCCCTTGGGAACAAAATCGAAGGAAAAAGAATAAAAAACCTCTGTTGAAATGATGTATCACTTGCAGTGATTGGGTAGGGGAATGAAGGAATGGATTAGAAGAAGGGAAGAAATGAAGGTGTATTTTGAGAAAACACACAGGTACCAAGTTAATTGTGTTTAATATGTGAGTTCAGTTTCATTCCTAATTGATCAAATATTTTGGGAAGCATGGGTATGTAAATATCTTGGATTTTAGATGAATTAAAAATAGAAAGGAGTTTGATCTCAAATCCTTATGTTGTTCTTTCAAAATGAATCATGCAATCTCTAAATGCATCTATATGCAGACTCTTAGGACTGTCACTGATTTGCATATATTGTAGCATTTTATCATCATTAGTCACTTTTTGGAATGGATACCACCTGATAGTAGAACAATCACTAATACCCACTGATATTATGAAAGTATGAATACTATGTTTTATTGAAATGTCAAAAATAGACTTAGGCATCAAGGCATAGAAGCCAGGATAACAAAATAGCCACCTTCCTTTTAATATATCAGAATTTGTGTAAGGTAATATATTGGACCCGCAATGACCTTAAAAATTCATATCCTTGGGTACATTATGCTTTATATACCTTTGTGAGAATCTGAGTTAGAAAATAGACAAGGAAATTGTTTCAAATTCACCTTAGTTTACACATAACAAAGATCGAGATATATGAGGCTATCCACTCATGTTGGTAGCTCTTACCATAAACATCCAAATTAGGTGAAATTTTTAGGATCATTTGGAATAATCACCATACGCAGAAAACCAAGAAAACATTATGCCCCCTTGTCCTTGTGACTCTTTGTCTTTGTATAGACGTCATGGAGTAACTCGAAAGACATAACAACTATCAATTTTGAATCAATCAAAGAAAAATCATAACTACTTATATGCCCCCAGTTAAAAAACCATGGGTACATAATAGAGTCATAGTCAAACCAAGATCAAACTGTATTTAAGTAAAATTGAGATATACTATCGATTCATTTTTCAAGCGCAGTAGAGATTCATCAATCAAAAGTTGGAATTCAAGCAATATGTTGTTTCATGTCTATGTATAAAATTGTTCATGTTTGTAATCCAATGTAGGTCTTAGGAACACCGTTCATGTTAGTGCAATGTTTGTGCCAGCCTTGTTTCATGAAAGTGACAGTTTGGTGTAAGTATCGAGTATCATTGTGTCACGAGACAAAACATCCTATAATGACTTAGTAGATGCGACCTAACATATTAGCAAAAGATACCCCCAGTACAGAATGACTTGATCCTAAGATAGAAATGCAGACAAATCCCAAGCGAGGATAAGATTCTTGTAAAGAAACAAAGTCAACTCTTAGCATAGGTGTAATCGTGAAGGCTTAGTATCAGTAGTGCATTGATTGATAGAGCGCAAAACACAAGTAACGCCTGATTGCCAGGTTTTCACCACTTGGCCAAACTTTTATTCTTTTTGTTACCAGGATGCCTGTTTTACCAGGTTGTCATCAAGGCACTTTTCTCTTTTTCAATTTTTTTGCTATTTTTTCTTTTTTGAATGTTTTTGTAGTATCAAGCCACTTGTTTGCCAAGTTTTCAAAAAGGATACCTTTCTTTAGGACTTTTTCCACTATTTTTGGATTTCTTTAGGATCAATTTTCTGATGTTTTTGGTATTTTATGATAACTATTTCACTGTACAGGCTTTGATAGCCAAAAATCAAGTGTAAAACCACTTCAAATGTAAAGTATTGATAGGATCTGGAAGGACATCTCCCTTAGGTGTAGCCAACTGATAAGCTCCAGTCCCAAAAGTAGCAGTGATAACATAAGGTCCTAGCCAGTTAGGTTCAAATTTTCCTTTCAGCTCTCTATTAGGCTGGTTCTTAGGATTCTCCTTTAGGATGAGATCCCCCACTTGAAATTGGTGTGGTTTGACCTTTTTATTTTATCCTTTGGACATTCGTGCTTGGTACACCTTAAGATGATCGAACGCCTGTTGCCTGCGCTCATCAAGTAGGTCTAAATAATTCACCCTATCAATATGGTATTTCTCATCAGTTACAAGACCGTGTAAAGATATCCATAAAGATGGGATTTAAACCTCAATAGGTAGTAATACTTCAACACCATAGACTAGGGAAAATGGCATAGCTCCCATTGGTGTCCTGATGCTTGTTTTGTAGGCCCATAGTACCAGATTTAGTTGTAAATTCCAATCTCTGCCAGACTTATAGTTATATGTAGGATTTTGAGAATATTCTTATTAGATGCCTCATCCTATCCATTACCTTGAGGCTAAAAGATTGAGGAGCAATGTTGAGTAATGTGGAACAATTCACAAAAGTCATCAATGTCTTGATTTT
The DNA here is from genome assembly GCA_018584345.1 of Thuja plicata. Classification (NCBI taxonomy): domain Eukaryota; kingdom Viridiplantae; phylum Streptophyta; class Pinopsida; order Cupressales; family Cupressaceae; genus Thuja; species Thuja plicata. The sequence goes on along the minus strand of MU225477.1, from coordinate 1,230,368 downwards.
TAAATTGGCCCCCATTATCTATTACAATGGATGAGGGTATCCCATATCTAAAGATAATGTAGTTCAAAATGTACATAGCTACCTATTTGCCAGTGGCTTTGATTAGTGGCACGGCCTCGACCCACTTCATGAAATACTCAATGGCCGTAATGATGAGCTTGTGTCCATTTGAAGAATTGGGATATATTTGTCCAACCAAGTCAAAGGCCCATTGCTGAAATGGCCAATGTGTAATGAAAGGTATAAGTTCTCTGGTAGGATCATGGATGATATTTCCATGTTTCTGGAATTTATGACATGTTTTGGAAAATTGAATAGCATCTTTTTCCATGGTAGGCCAGTAATAGCCTACTCTGAGTAGTTTCTTTGCTAGTGAAAAGCCGTTTGAATGTGATCCACATACACCTTCTTGGACTTCTTTTAACATGAGATCTGACTCTTTGAGTTCTAAACATCTAAGAAGCGTACCATTAAGACTTCATCAATACAAGTTATTAGTTATGAGGACATAACGCGATGTTGTCCTAATCAAGGCTCTTTTTTCATTTCTTGATAGATTATTGGGAATGGTTTGGTCAGTTAGGTAAGAAATGATATTAGCATACTGAGATTGGTCTGGGGTGTTTAAAGCACAAATCACTTGGTATTCAAGGGTATCAAAGGCTGGATAGCATAATTCTTCCACCAAGAATTCAAAGTGAAATTGATGTTCCTCCAATTGTAACATGGATGCCAAGGTAGCCATAGCATTTGCAGCTTTGTTCTCTATTCTGGGTATCTGCTGGAATGTGATGAAGACAAAGTAATTGTTTAGGTCATCAACCAGTTGTTTGTAGGGCATCAACTTCTCATCTTTCATCTGATAATCTCCACTGAATTGATTGATAATGAGATGGGAGTCACCATACATGTGTAACTATACAATCTTCCACTCCATGGTAAGTTTAAGACCATTTACCAATGCTTCATATTCAGAAATGTTGCTCGTGCATGGAAACATCAACTTGTAAGACTTGGGTATTTTTTAGTCTTGAGGAGTTATGAACAGAACTCCTTCTCCAGAGCCTTGTTGCATGAAAGAACCATCAAAGTATATTTTCTAGGGATACTCAGTTAGATGCATAATGGTCTCATTAGGGAATTTAATCCTTAAAGGTTCATCATCTTGAAGTGGCGAATCAGCCAATTGATCTGCGAGGACTTGTCCTTTAATAGCCCTCCTATCCACATATTCAATGTCAAATTCACTTAGAATGAGGACCCACTTTGCCAGACATCTTGTTAATGTTGTTTTTCTTAGGAGGTACTTCAAAGGGTCTATCTTTGCAATGAGCCTTACTGTATGTGATAACATGTAATGTCTCAATTTTTGTGATGTGAAGATGACTACTAAGCACGCTTTCTCAATAATGTTGTAATTGAACTCATAGGAGACTAATGTTCTACTGATGTAGTAGATCGCTCTTTCTTTCTTTGTTTCATCCTCTTGTGTGAGAAATACTCCTAGTGATGTAGTTGTAGTTGAAATATACAGGAGTAATGGATTTCCATGAATGGGTACCATAAGAATAGGAGGAGTAGCTAGGTACTCTTTCAATTCTCTAAAGTTGGCTTCACAGTGTTCATCCCATTTGAAAGTGACCCCTTTATGTAGTAATTTGGTAAAGGGTTGTGCTCTGTCAGCAAGTTGTGACATGAACCTCCTGATTGATTGAAGTCTCCCTTGTAATGTCCTCATTTGACTAATGTTGCATGGAGGATTCATTTCTAGTATCACTTTAACCTTTGCCGGGTCTACTTCAATTCCTTTTGTTGAAATAATAAATCCTAGGAGCTTTCCTGATTTGACCCCAAAGGCACATTTCTTAGGTTGAGCCTGAGTTGAAATTTCTCCATTCGATCCAATATCTTCCTTAAGTCAGAAATATGAGTGCTCCTTTCTTTGTATTTAGCTAAGGTGTCATCTACGTAATCCTCCATGTTTTTATGCATCATATCATGGAATATAGTAGTTATTTCTCTTTGATATGTAGCACCGGCATTCTTTAACCCAAATGGCATGACATTCCAGCAAAAGGTGCCCCATGAGCATGTAAATGCAGTCTTCTCTTGATCCTCAGGAGCAATTTTAATTTTCTTATAGCCTAAGAAACCATCCATTAGTGAATACATTTGGTAGCCTACAATGAGGTCTATGATCATATCAATATCAGGCAGGGGGAAGTCATCCTTAGGACATGCCTTGTTTAAGTCTCTGAAGTCCGCATAGATCCTGATAGATTTATCAGATTTAGACACTGGGACCACATTCGAGATCCATCCTGTGTAAGCAATGACTCTGATGAATCCAACTTTCAATGATTTCTCTAGCTCCGCCTTTATTAGCAATGCAACATGGGGATGCATCTTTCTAAGTTTTTGTTTTACGGGTTTGATCCTAGGAGCTATAGATAAGTGATGCATTATTAACTCAGGATCCAATCCAGGCATATCTGTATAAGACCATGCAAATTTGATCTTCTTCTCTTTCAGGAACTCCGTGAAATGTGTCTTCTCCTTTTTTGACAAATATTGTGTTAGGTGTACTATATGAGGATCTTCAATTGTGCCCAAGTTAACGGGTTCTATTGGTTCTATTAGAACTGAAGATATTTGTTGAAAGTGCTTGGGGAGGATATCAATAATCTCATCCTTTGGAACCTCTGAGAGGTTTTCACCATCAGATACATATTTTGCTTTTACTATTTTAGGATCTGACACTGCCACAATGTGGTTTTCACTGTCAGTTCATTTTTTCTTTTTATTTTTCAATTTTTGACAGAGAATCTCGATATCCTCCTATGACAGGTTCATGCTCCTTGCATTGGTGCAAGAAGGGTAAGGTTCACAAGTGTTTAGACAGCAATCCAAGGTGTACTCATTGGGAAATTTGAGGATAGGAGTAGGATCTGTATTAGTCCAATTAATTCTAGTCAGGGTTTATTAAAGATAAGGAGTCAGACTCTAGGAAGGACAACATCACGTTAGCGTCAAGAATATTAACTAACATGACATGTCCTGTTAAGTTAAGTTGTTCAATTTTTAGATCAATAAGAGTTAGATCATCATTAAAAGGGTCGTTGTTAGTTATATGTGTACCAAACTCTAGTGACTCGTCAGTAGAACTTTCATCATCATCTCTTCATAAAAGGGAGCTTCTTGCTTGTCACCTTTGAAGTTCTTCTAGACTTATGAGAACACTAGCTCTCCATCAATGATTTGGGGAAGGAACTCTTCCTCTACTTCAGGAACATCAATACTGTTAGGAGTAGTGTTAGAATGTTTGCTGGGTGCTGAAGGAGCTATAAACATGTGAATCACATCTATTTCAATGTCCTCTATGGTGACAGATAGCTCATCCCACTCATAATCATGAGAGTCAGTTACTTTTTCATCAGACCTATTTAAGAATTATGCAATAGTTATCTGATGTACTTGATTAGCCACCTGTGGCTCAAAGTATGGTAAATCAAGGACATGTGTGATTGTGACTAACTACCCCCAGTTAGGATGTGAATCATTTTGTTGAGGTGTGCTCTCCATATCCATTTCTATCAATGTTACCTCTGGATCATCTTATGTTGTGTCTCCTACCTCTTGAATAGGAGCTTGCAGTAACAAAGGTATGTGAATATCTTATGGTACCTCAAAGCTTGGTACATAGCACTCTCCTTGATAGTCAAGATTCTTTGTGCCAACATGTAATAACCTTTCATAGGACCATTGTTCTAGTTTTATCTCTTTTATTTCATCACTCCCTTTGTTAGAGATCAGACTATCTTTTGAAGCAGGTTTGTCAGATTCAGTATTAAAACCTAGTCATGTTTTGTCTCTAGTATTCTTGAACTCCATGTGTACATGTTCAATAAGTCCTCTTCCTTTATTTCCTAAAGGTCCTTTTCCTTTGTATCCCATTTGTTTGAGGAGGTCATATCCTTTACCATACTATTCTAGGGATATTTCCATGTTTTACCTCAGCTTCCATCGGTTCTCCTTTGTAAAGCCAGGCCAAGACTGCATGTTCTTATGTGTTATCTAAAGAAGATGTGGATTCCTTAACCATGCATGTTGCTTTGTGGATTTCTGGCATTTGAGATACAGTAGGAGTGAATGATGAGGAATTTTTTCCATAGGATCTTGGTGATACCGGAAGTTCTGCTAATGACAGGGTCATGTCCAACTTGTATTCTCCCATACCCGTTTCTTCAAGTTTCAAGGTTTTTCCAAAGCTTTTCATAACCATGTCCTTGGTAGTCTCAGGAGAAATCTCATCTATAGCCTCTTTTTATGTGGGACCATACTACCTTCCTTGATATTGTTGCAAGTATAATTATCATCTGCAGGAATTTTCACTTCCACCCCATTATGTGGGAACTTGATACATTGGTGGAAAGTAGACGGCACAGCTTGCATTTCGTGAATCTGGGGTCTCCCTAAGAGTATGTTGTAGGCCAAGGGTAGATCTTGAACTTGACCTTTGACATTCCTTTCAATTGGTTTGACTCTGATGGGTAGAACAATAAGACCTTTAGAGGATCTTTCTTCCTTGTCATAAGCTTTGATAGTGATTTTGCTTCTAGAGTCAATGGTCTGTTCTGAAAGACCTAGTTTCCTAATCAAATTAAGGGTACAAATATTCAATCTTGCGCTTGCATCTATCAAAACACATCTAACATAGGATTTATGAATGAGGAATTCAATATGAAGGGTTTGATTATGTGGATGTGTCAATGACTTATCATCCTCTTCAAAAAAGGAGAGGTAATGTGGCACTGAGATGTGATTAACCATCACTTGGAATTTGTCTATATCAAGGTCCTTTGGTACATTTGCGACATGTAGGGCTTGTTCCAGGATTTCCCTATGCACTGTGGATATTTTAAGAAACTCAAAAACGGAAATTTTAGCAGATGTTTGTTGCAATTGGTCCACCAAGTCATACTTTGTTGCAGGAATAGTAACCATGTGTTTTTGTGCTGGTTTGGGTATAGTGACAATAGGAACCTTGGATGTTGATGTTGGTTTTGGAGAGGAATTGGGTCCTTTGATCGTGCCATGTGCTTGGCTCTGAGTCACCGCATTTGATTGGAAAGAAATACCTTTGATTGTGACCACATTAATTGATTTAGTTTTAATGTCTAGCATATTGATCACGTTATCATTATTGGAGTAAGTGTAGTTTACTTCATTACCTTTTCCTTTAGATGCTTCCCCTTTCTCGTAATTAGGGAATGGTTTGTTAAATGTTGTATGATCTTCGTTGGTAGTGTGTCCTTCCATTTTGATTTTTCCTCCTTCAATAAGGTCTTGAATAACATGTTTGAGTTTAAGGCAGTTGTTATTATTGTGTCCTTTATTTTTGTGAAAGACACAGTAAGAATTATCATCCCACCACCTTGGTTTGAACTCCGGCTGCCATGGCTTGGAATTTGGGATTGTGAGAACTTTGTTGTCTAATAGTGTCTTCAAAACAATCTTGAGGGGCTCTCCCAAAGGAGTAAATGTTCTATGAGGTTTGGAAGTCCATGGCCAACCCTTGCTATTATCAATGTTTGCTTTGGGTATGGGGGTTGTTACCTTGGCATCTTTGCTTGCTTGCATGTTGTTAGTCAGACTGAATACCTTAGGTTTAGGACCAACATTGGATGCATCTACTATGCCATCGTTGACAACATTTTTTTTTCTTCCACCACTTAGGCTTGGAGTTGGAGTTGTTAGATTTGTTTTCACTTTGAAGAGTGATTTCTCCCTTTTTGACCATAACTTATTTGATATGGAGGGCATTCTTGATCATCCTATTAAAGCTAGGGGAGTCTTTCATTTGTAATGTGTAGTTCAACTCAGGTACCAAGTTATTGACAAAGATTTCCATTTTATCAAATTTGGGAATAGCTCTTGAATACCATGCAAAGATTTTCCTCCACCTTTGTAGAAAGTGGGTAAAGGAATTGTTAGTATTTTTTTTAGTGTTGCATAAATCTATCATAGTCACATCATGTTGTATATTATAGGAGTAATGTTGGATAAATTATTGAATTAACTCCTCAAAATTTTTAAACTTAGGTGTAAATTTTGATAACCACTCCATGGCATTGCCTCCTAGACTTATAGGAAAGAGCCACATGAGGTAGATAGGTTCATGCATGTACTCTATGCTAAGAGCACAAAATTCTCTAACATGGTCATGTGGATCGGTCTCTCCTATATACTTGTCATATTTTAGCCTTGCCATGTTGGGAGGGAATGGAACCATAGTGATACTCTTGTCGAAAGGAAATGGACAAATAGAGTCCACAAAGTATTTTGACTTGGGTTTAGCCTTCTCCTGTTTGAGAGTTGTGAGCTCTGTTTCCATCAAGGTGATTTTTTTAGCGAGAATAGATATAGGATTTGGCACCTCCTTTTCCTTTAGTTGTTCCACATCATAATCCTTGGGTAATTTTATGCCAGTGGATACTAGATGGAGAAAGTATTTCTCTTTATCTTTGTTAATCATATTTTCCATTATCTTGTGGAACTTCTTGCTCTATTTGATTTCATCGTACTCTTATTCAGTGATGTCTTCCTCACTACCTGATTCAAATATAGGATGGTCAAATGTGGATTCTTCTTCTTCATCGATATCTTCATGCTTTTGGTTTTTTCTATTGTCACATTCATCAAAAGCCTCACTCCGTCCGTGAGTGGACCTATCCATTTGTAAAAAGTCTAGATTGAGTAGGGAACTGTGAAATGTTTCTCCTTGAAAGTGAAGTGATTTAAGAAGTACTCTTGATCCTTTAGACATATACTTATTACATCTTGTGTTAACCATGTATCTATATCTAAACTTCCTCAAAGTTTCCCGATAGTGTCAAGTAGAGTATCAAATCGTTCAAGTGAGTGTGTATAGGTAGAAATATTATTTGTGTTTTTGTGGAAGTAAATGATTACAGCATCAAAGGGTGAGAATGTCCTGATAGTGAGCTGGGAATCAAGTTGTTTTGAAAAGTGAATAGACCACACGTATTGAGACAGTTTGTAAGACTCTGAGAGGACATGCAAGGTAGACGTCTGAAAAAGTTTTTGATACAGCCACAGTGAGACCATGAAAAGAAATAAGGATAGATTTAAAGAGTCAAAAGGGGATCTGAAATAAACTATCTTCCTCTGAGAGGAAATGATGCAAGTTCCCACTATCAAATTTTTTCATTTTTGTCTTGGAGGTGCGTGAAGTTTGTTTGATCGAAGATCGCGATCTGAGGTTTTTCAATGAGTGAAAAACACATGTAGACCAAGGTTTGAATTTTATTGCTTTCTTGAAGGTGTTATCTTTTTAATGATTTTCAGTTGCATCAAGCATTATTGCATTGTTAAAGGGTGAACGAACACATCCTTATGCCCTATTTTCTAAGTAGAGGATGAAAATCCTTGCTCGTTGACTTAGGTACACACTCAAATACTAATTAGAGTATGGCCATCACTAAGAAAATAATGGCTCCAGTCATGATGCCATATTAGCCGACTCTAAACACAAGTGAGGGCATGATATGACGAGTGTCTTGGGGCAATTACTTTTTTCCTTGCACAAGGATTATCACCCTTTTGGGGATGAATCAGGTAGTTTGTCTATGAAGTTCATTGTTTATGATGGGGCAATCCATTTGAAACCATCTCCCATAGAATTGCACAAGGAAAAATTGAGGCGTATAGCCCTATGAGTACTCAAATATGTGTAGTCTCACAAGAAATATTTAAGTGGCTCAACTATACGCATACCCAAGCATGTTCAAGGAATGATGTCAAAATTTCAAGAACAAAACCGGCTCTGTCTTCTGAGGCTTTGGCCTACAAGGAAGAAATTATTTATAGTGAGTTGGAAGGCTTGGCGTAAAACCTATCCTCACTTGGGTCGTTCATGGGTATTTTTTCCTCAACCGGGAGGCCTTCTACTGTTAAATAAACATACAAAGGATTGGCGAGCATAGGATGTCTAGATTTTTGATTCTTCAAAAGAAGAAGAGCATACTCTCCTAGTCCATGCCATTTTCTCCCAAAACAATTTCAATCAAATAGTTCCTTCCCTCAAGCAATGTTGTGCCTGATTTAAGATGTTCCTGTTTTATGAAAACAAGATGCGTGTAAGAAAATTTGTTTTTTTCAATTACTGACTCCAAAATGAATTAAATGATTGAACTTGTTCATTGAGCCACAAAATTTGAATGCTTTGATTGTTCAGTTACTATCCCAAAATTAGATGATGAGGTTTGCTTTGTTCAATTACTCCAAATTTCTTTCAAATCATAAATTGACTTGTGAGTTTATAGTTTTCCTTAAAAAGGAAAAGAGCATATTTCTTTGGTCAATTTAGTATGAGATTGGAAAATGTCTTTTAGTTTTGTAAGCATAAAAAAAAAAACAATAGAAATCAAGATGAGAGATTGGCAATCTGTAAAACCACAAGTCAGTATCCTCTTTTCACTCTCTTAGCTCTGACAACAATCTGCAAACACAAGTTAGGCTACTAAAAATAGGATCACAATCATGAAAACAACCACGTTAGCAAGTTAGAAATAAAATATGTCAATGACAGAACTCTGTATTTTTGCCCTCTGGATGCCAGACGATAATTCAGAGACCTAAAATGATAAAACCCTAAAATGATAAAAGTTTGACACTGAATGATACTTTTTACCCCAAATGATAAGCCTTTTACATGAAGAGATAACACGTACCAAAAATGAAAAATAAGCTACCAAAAATGACTTTAAGGCCAAATTTTACCTACCAAAAATGCAGCGGCAGACGATATTAAAACTCCCAGAAATGATAAAAGATATAGCATAGATGATAACTTGCTCCTGGAAATGATAAAAGATTGACCAAAAATGATAAGTTTCTCCCGGAAATAATAAACTGTCTGCAAATTTTGAAAATGTCAAGGGCAGAGAGCAGAATTTTGTGAAATTTCAAGCAATCTTTCCCCATGGTGGCTGCCAGAGATGTGTGTGTGATTTTTGTACCTGTTAAGAGAGACACAACATTTCAATAGATCATTGCATTAGTGAAAACAAGAGATTAGCAAGCATAGAAATCACCAAAATTGATCTATTGCTTCCTATCTAGGAGGAGTTTGAAAAATGACATAATAGCCCTTAGATTATGCATATTCTAGTGACATATACAACCTAAGAATGGAAGATTCAAATAAAAACTATAAAGCCTAAATATGATCAAAATCATAAGAAATATGCTTAAGAAACATGCATCCTAGCTCTAGAAATGAAGATTATAACAATACAAAGTATCAAAACTATGATGCAATATAAATCTATATGAAAATGAGAAGCATAACAATGCTTTCAACTCTTCAAAATTAGGAGCATTACAACAATACACTCAAAAGTTAAGGGTTTCCAAAATCAAGGGCCATTTGAGCTCAAAATCCATCCTATTTATAGAAGAAATGGAGGAAGGGGAGAAGACTCTAGAAGGGATGCCATTAATGAGGGTGTAAGACTCATTAATGAGGAGTGTGGAAGAGA